>VKOC01049599.1:0-17796 GCA_009364415.1 Spea multiplicata
ATATATATATATATATATATATATATATACATTACATACCTCTGTGCAAACAACTGTTTTCACTGTGCACCAAAAGGGTGTTTGGATAGACTTTATTCCCTTTCCTCCTCCCCACCTATAAGTCAACAGGTTACCAATGGTTTCAGTTACCATTGAAAATGATTTAAACTAAGGAAAACATGTCAGCAGTGTGATGATAGAGTGTGAAGCCACACTGTTAGCTAGGGCATTTTTGGATGGTTGCTGAAGTGAACCTTATTTTATATAGAAGGACCTAAAATGCGGAAGTAATAGATGTTTGCAGAATTTGTAGAAGGCACAGACAAACGGCATCAAAGGTAGAATACCCTCAAGGCATGCTAGACAATTTATCAAGTCAGGTTGTCCACCCAGGGCATAGATTGTGTATATATATATATATATATATATATATATATATATATATATATATATATATATATATATTGTTTTACATATATCATGTAAAACAGAAAACAATGTCTGTTTTTCAGCAATGTGTTCTTGTTTTGCTATGCAAATGGCATTCTGAATTTTCAGGAGCCTTGAGTGAAAAGCTTGTCTCTAAGACATTAATGTAATTATAAACTAAGTAAAGATTGCAATATTTCTGTTCATCTTTTTGGCGAAATAAAATGTCAGTCTTGCTATATTCTCTTTTTTATGCTGATGGGGGCTCATAGATGGCTGGTGCTTAGTCTGCTTACCTGGTAGGTGTCATGGATATTTTCATATTTTCATGAGATTACCAAAAAACAGGGTTTTTTTTACTCTGGGCTGTTCTCCAGTGCTTGTACCTCTGTGTAATTTCAGTACATAGTATAGTAGAGTAGGGGGACCTCTGTTTATCCTCCATGTTCCCAAATATATCAATGAACAGAATTGAGAATTAAAATATATGCTAGCTGGATGTTTTTTTAGTTAGTGTCAGATTAATCCCTGGCCAGAAGGAGGAGCTGCCATAGGGCCACTAACGCTGCTAAGACCCTTTGCAGAGAAATAAGTGCCAGAGGCTATGGCAAGTGTAAGTGATTATTAGAAGGGTATAGTTGATATATATCCTAATAGACTATAAGCTTCAGAGGACAGGTACCTCTCTGTACGACCCGGAATGCCTTAACGTGTGCTAATGTTATTGCCAATCCCATATATTGTTAATTTTAATGCCATTGTTAAATATTTTCACTATTGTAACAGCTCTGCCGCCACTATATAAATACAAGTTTTGAATGGTTTTAAGTGTAAGTGTATGGCTATACTAACGTGGGTTAGACGTGTGATGTTCATTGTGAGTAAGGGGGTTTGATTTCTGAGGTGTTGGTAGTACTCAGTAGTGTCAATTGTTATGAGGCAATTTATTTCTTATTCTGACTGTTGTGCTAGCCTCCACTATGATCACCACAAATCACAGATCTAACAAAGCCATATAAATATTTCACAATGAACAAATAAATGAGATATTCCTCAAGGTACACATGATAAAATGCAGATACTAATAATAAAACACAACACTTTATAAACAAAACAATCTCACTCTAAAGTAAATAATACCTACTTAGTGACTAATTATAAAATAAAACAAAAATAAAGTAAGCTCTTCCAAATTAATATTACATCCTCACAATCAGCAGCTCATGTTAAATAAAATAGAAGCAATCTCATAACCATGTACCCTTAAATACAGAAAATAGTATTGAGACAGAATCTGACTAATTGCTCGCTTCAAAAAGCCTGATTCCAGGAAAAGTTTTAAACACACTATTAAACACAACCTATTCTAGAACACTTGTGATGTCATTGCATAGACTATAGAGTACTGAACTGTTAATTCAAATGCATTATCTTTATGTGGTCAATTACCTTTGTCCAGAAGGTGGTGCCACAGGTTTGGACAAAAATGAAGTCCCTTCTTGTGTCTAGCATGGAGGATATTCCTTGTACTAAATTGAATGTTGAAATGAATATGATGAATTATAACAGCAGTGAGTTCATCATAACACTGGGGATACATCCAGCAGTGTGTCACAAATGAGGCAGAATTGATAACAGCAAGAATAGAATTAATTGCAGCAGGATTCTTCAAATCAATTTTCTGTTACTTATAAAAATAAATCCAGCGTCTTTTCAATCTAACTCTTCCAATAATCCTCTTTATGGTTGCCTGATATCTTTGAAAGCTGTGATGTGAGGACATTAATGCTTTCAGATAGTTTATAACGAGTATCAGTCTATGCTTTCTGATAGTTTTTAATGAGTATCAGTCTGAGTAGGAAACCTGTATTTACTGTTTCTTCCTGTTTGGAAATGGAATGAAAAGGTCTCTTTTCATGCTACTCACACACCTCTTTTATCAATAGTGTCAAATCACAACAGATGTTAAGCCCAGATGTTGCATTTAAAGTTCTGTACAAATATGACTAACTAGCATTTTATTTCTCCAACTGGACAAGATGACTGGTTCAGACAAATCAGAAATGGCTTAGGATGTTTAAGTTTAAGGAACTTTAAATTAATTTTAAAATGTGTGCATTTTGCATCTCAGTAGGAACTTAATGGCCTAGGGGATTTGTATAGGGAGATGTCAGAGGGGTTTGTTCGCTAAGGGTTAACTCGACTGACCAGACGCGACCCATTTGCATGCCATCGGATCAACACTTACAAGATAACTAATATATTCACTAAATTTAGAGTTGCTTGCCAGGGCCTGCAACTTTAAATTTTGCGAGTTACAGGAGAGGGCATGAAAGTTCAATGGGAAATTGGATTTCCTCGTCTGTAGCTCCAAAAATACAGCGTTCTCCTGCTATAAATAAATTAAAAAATCATAAAAAGTCCATGGAGCCGATTGAGTGTAATGGAGATATTAAACAAGCTTCTAACACTGAAAGTCACTGGTGTACATTAGTACAAAAGAACACTCCTGTTCACCAATCTTAGAAGAGATCTGGATTATTTTTCTTTTTTGTCTTTTTTCAGCAGGATTTTTTTAATGGCCCCTTTCCATGGTCCGAATATTGAAGACTGAAGGGTTTATCCCAGGAAGCACACTTCAAAGGGGTTTGTTTACAGAGTCTGGATGGACCTCATCCCCTCTACTAGGAGGATTTAGGGGTAAAGGGTGTAGTTAGAGTTTTTTATTTGTAGATTTACATTGTTTATATGAGTTGACTCATAGCTAATGGTGCTCAATAGCCTACTCATACACACTTAATGACAAAACATTTTTTAATGGAGGTCCCATTAACAATGGATGGCCCTTAAAGCACCTCCTTGCTCACCCACTCTGTATACAGGGTTGGAGGGGCTACTCATTTTCTTTGGGACAGATATGAAACCTACATATGCTCCCCCTTCACTCCTTTACCTGGGGGTTAAATACAATTTAAATACCCCCTAGTGAGACATGAGCCCATCTTCCCTATGTGACAATACGGAACCCAACCATGCCTTGCTTTCCTTCTCCTCAATGGAATGGAGATGCTTAGCATAAATATAAAATGTAAATGTTATTAGACAAATTGAGCTGATCTGAGTAACACACAAACCTTTATGAGCAGTTCAAATATTTTATAATACTGCAGCATAAACATCAGAAATACAGTTCTTAAATTTAACAGCTTGGTAGGTCAAAATGACGATATCCTGCATGTACAGATAATGGTAAAAACCTTGTCAGAAAATAAGTGGGAATTATATCACATCCACTATGTGAGTAAGTTCAGTGGGAAGCTAGTAAAATGCAAACTACATAAGGCTGCATGCAAAGTCAAGCAGCCCTAGGTGCAAGGACCACCGAAGCCTCCCTTCACCAAAGCTCCAAATAAAAAGGACAGAGCACTTTCGCAGTTAGTTTTCAGCAGTTTTATCAGAAATCGTCCTCATTATCGCTGATTCATACGGATGCACAAAGCAGGCAATTTTTGTTAAAAATAAAGTTTGATTCTAAAACAAATACACAAAGTCTAATAATACACTTTAGTCTGCCTTCTCTCATACAATCTAGAATCTTTTTTATCATTATAAGTTGAATGTTCCACAAATAAGGTACATCTTATGCCATTTCTGCAGTTGCCTGACTGTCTGCTTATGAGCTAATTCTGTCATTTAATGTCTCGGGTGAGATGTCGTTAGCAATGTTCTTCTGCTGCTCCTTCAAAGGTGTGCTCTCCCTTTCCTCATCAATAAGAGTAGTCTAGTTAATCATTCTACTTAATAGCCACAGAGTGACTACTGACAACTAAACCATTGTACTCTTCATGTAGAAAGTACAAACTACTTTCTCAAAAAAGCAGCCCTGACTGATTATTCACTCACTTGGTAGAAAAAGTTTACTTATTGCTGGATTTTTTGTTGTTGTTATGAACAGTTATAGGATAGCAAAGAGTCTTGATTTTTTTCACTTTTCAATACAAACGCAGTTTTGTACATCATATTCTACCATTGTGTTACAAACAAAGCCAGACCAACTGAAGAATCATCTGTAATTATTTTTCTTATTTGTATAAGCAACCATAAAACCTTACCATGAAGGTTAAAAACTGATGAATCAACATCCTCTACAGCTCTGTAGGAACATCTACACGGCCGTCAACTTTATAATATTGGGGCTTAGGTACAGATGTGTGAATTCATTTGGTGTATATCTATAAAAAAACAACATAAAACAAATGAAACATTTTCAGTGAAAATTGAAAACGTGATCCATTCACCAAAATGGGGGAATGGGGGTAACAACATACTGTATTTAATCACCAGTGCTATCACCAGTCCACCTTTAGCACCCCACCCCCACATGTGCCAACATCTTAACCCTCTTCATCCTGAAGGAATGAGGATGAGGGACCGGGAAAGACGCTGGTGGGTCATTCAACTCCAGAGTCCAGTAGGGTTGCTTTAACACCCGGACCCCAATGGGTACCCTAAGAGTGTTTACATTTAAATCCCTCTTGCTTTAATGAAGAATGTGTGCTGATTGTGCCTGAGGGCATCAGATTAGATCAGAAAGTTTTTTCCAGAGCATTATGTCTCATCTTATGTGCTGATATATGTTTCAACTTTACATAAAAAGTCTACTTTTATCCATTATATATAAGTGTAAGCCAACATGATGTGGTTTCTGTGATTATGCCACTGCAATCCTGTTTATAATCTGGGACACACTGGACAAATGGCATTAGTAAGATTATGTCATCAAGTAAAAAGGAGTCTTTCTGGAGGTTTACTAGCATTTTACTAGCAACGTGTGCAATAAAATTAATAATCTGCCCTTTTAATCTCTATCTTGCCTCTCATATTTTTTATCCTTTTATAACTTCAATTCTGCCACCCACATATATACTATACATATACATAAACACACACATACACAATGTCAGTGAGGAAGGAGGATTGCTGCATTGTCCCAGGATCGCCACTTCCTCGGACAGGTAAGAGGTATAGGTCAGTCTGAACGCTGGACCCTCGAGCAATTGCTCAGTGTGCTCCTCCGTTAATCACATTGGTCATCTAAGCTACTGCATATAGTATATTTGAAACTGGTCCTAGAATAGAACATACAAATTTTCATTGGCATTTATAATATGAAATGTGTCTGGTTTTTACTAGTTCACATGCATTGGTTTACTAGTTATTAAACTCATTACAAAAAGAACATGTAAAACATAGATTAATGTTTTAATGATTTTTGCCTGTCTTTATACGGAAATAATAATTTGTGGTGATTACAATATTCATTCGAAAGCCAGACAAAAATGGTTGCAACTGCCAAAGCATAGAACTTGGAGTTGCAGGTTATTATTGACACAAGTCATCGATCTGCATGCATAAACTACGCTGGTGCATAAGAAGCAGACATCTAATGGTAGAATCAGGCCTAAACATGATTTGCGATTTGAGAGACCTATTGAAAATTGGTAACATGCGTGTTCCTTCTTCATACATGAGGCACGTAGGCAATCAGTCTGATTGATTTATTCTCTTAAGATGTGCATATGGGCTTGAGCTTCATATTACTAACAATATAGCTTTAATGCCTCAAGCCCAAAATGTAATGAGCTTAATGCATGATCTGAGTTGACACAACAGCCTTACCAAATGTAGCTCTAAATAATTTGTTGATCCAATTGGAAGTCTTGGAGACAAGAACAAATGAAAGATAGCCACTCTCAGACAGTTTTATACTTCAATTCATACTATGCACAACTATCATTTGGCTAGCAAGGGTGACTCCACAGTGGCTTGGTACAATATTTTATATATAAAAGAATAAAAAAAAATACATTTGAATGCAGGAAATAACAGTATACTGAAAAGTGGTGTGTCCACCCACATAATATGCATTCAAACATTCCTTCAATCTTGTCTAACGCTAAACAACATCAATCCTTTTGTGAGGTGCGTCTTACCAGAAGGAATCCGATGTGCAGGACTGGAACACACTTGCTCAGAAACAGAACACACGCAAGGGGCCTGGTGCGGGTTACAGGGCACTTGGTAGTGTAGCTGTAAGCATGAGTGGTCAGAGGGAAGCCGTTTAGTAGACCAGGGTCGGGATGCCAGAGGTACACGTAGTCGGTATGGATAGCCGGGGTCAGGATGCCAGAGGTACACGTAGTCGGTATGGATAGCCGGGGTCAGGATGCCAGAAGTAAACGTAGTAGCAGGAAGAGCCAGGGTCAGGAAACCAGAGAAACACAGGAAGCCGTTTAGCAGACCAGGGTCGATACCGGGAGAACAGGAACAAGACAAATATAATATATATATATATGCAACGGGGAAGCTCACGAAATACGGACAGGACCAGTATAACTGAGCACTGAGAATACTGTGCTCGAGGTTTAAATAGCCCGGGGGGGCGTTCCCCGACGTCCAGGACGTGATTGCGTCCTGCGTCGCCATAGCGACGCAGCGGAATCCAGCCGGCGGTCAGCTTCATAAATATTCATGAAGCGGCCGCGTGCGCGATCGGCTGCTTCAAATTCCAACGTGCGGTGCCGGCGATTCTGCCGGGGAGGAGAAGAGGACGGCCGGGAACCGATTCCTTACACCGTGCCTTACACCTTTTCTCTCCTGGATAGTGAATAAGAGAAGAATTGGCAAAATACTTTGTAAAGCCATTTGTACATTGCTAAAGACTACTATCATAAATTATGATTATGAAAAAAGGGCAAGTATTCCAAAGATACACTTCAAATATTATGGTGTCTTTGTGTCTCCATCAAGCATCATAATATACAGTATGTCACAAAAGTGAGTACAACCCTTACATTTTTGTAAATATTTTAGTATATCTTTTCATGTGAAATGACACTCTGCTACATTGTAGCAAGTAGCGAGTGTCCAGCCTGTATAACAGTGTAAATTTGGTTTTCCCATCAAAATAATTCAACACACAGCCATTAATGTCTAAACCTTGGCAACAAAAGTGAGTACAGCCCTAAGTGGAAATGTCCAAATTGGGCCATTTCCCCTCCCCGGTGTCATGTGACTCGTTAGTGTTACCAGGTTTCAGGTGTGAATGGGGAACAGTTGTGTTAAATTTGGTTTTATCCCTCTCACACTCTCTCATACTGGTCACTGGATGTTCAACATGACACCTCATGACAAAGAACTCCCTGAGGATCTGAAAAAAGAATTGTTGCTACATATAGATGGCCTAGGCTATAAGAATATTGCCAAGACCCTGAAACTGAGCTGCAGCACAGTGGGCAAGACCATACAGCGGTTTCAAAGGACAGGTTCCACTCAGAACAGGCCTCGCCATGGTCGACCAAAGAAGTTGAGTGCACGGGCTCAGCGTCATATCCAGAGGTTGTCTTTGGGAAATAGACGTATGAGTGCTGTCAGCATTGCTGCAGAGGTTAAAGGGGTGGGGGTCAGCCTGTCAGTGCTCAAACCATACGCCGCACACTGCGTCAAATTGGTCTGCATGGCTGTCATCCCAGAAGGAAGCCTTTTCTAAAGATGATGCACAAGAAAGCCCACAAACAGTTTGCTGAAGACAAGCAGACTAAGGACATGGATTACAGGAACCATGTCCTGTGGTCCGATGAGACTAAGATAAACTTATTTGGTTCAGATGGTCACAAGCGTGTGTGGCGGCAACCAGCTGAGGAGTACAAAGACAAGTGTGTCTTGCCTACTATCAAGCATGGTGGTGGGAGTGTCATGGTCTGGGCCTGCATGAGTGCTGCCAGCACTGGGGAGCTACAGTTCATTGAGGGAACCATGAATGCCAAGATGTACTGTGACATACTGAAGCAGAGCATGATCCTTCTCTGAGGGGTGCTGGAGAAGGTAGGCCAGAGCAGAGGAAAGAGGAAGGGGCTGGCAGGATTAGAAGAGAGCTGGAGGGGTATGTGAAGGGGAGGGTCAACCCAACAAACTAACAATTCCCACAGTGATAAGGCTATATATATAGTAGATGGTGAGTCTTTCTGATGGATGTCATCTGATTTTGCTGCAATAAATGACACATTTTATAATTGTATATTTTATCATGGTTATATTTGTGTTTTATCATGGTTTCTACTCTAGTTAGTATTAAAAATAAGGAGGACATAGTAATAAACCATTGGAATACCAGAGGTGTATCAATTAATTGAACTTGACGCATCATCTTTTAGTTGGCTAAAGCTGACTATTATTAAAAGAGCAACCGTTGTATATTTTCTTTGGGAAGCTCTGATTGTTTTCTTTTTTTTCAGTAGAGAAAATCAAATCAGAAAATCACGAAATGACTCTCTGAATAAGGTTTGAGTCCCAACAGCAGAAATAATGGAAAGACTAGATGGCCCAAATGCATCTGCCGTCTAATTCTATGTTTCTTTAGCAGTATTTCAGTTATGCGCTGAGGCCTTTTATATCACAAGATGTAATTGCTTTCAGATGTGGTAGGATGCATTTTCATTTCTTTGAGCCATATGATGGTTTCTCTGACATTTTGTTATTGAAGATTGACAGAACATGGAAACTGCAAATGGATTTTGAAATCAATCATACCGCATTCATGTCTTCACTTGAACGGTACGTAACAAACAAAAGCAAATATATAGAATGGATTCTTAAGCTGTTATAAATGTTTACTGATAGCATTTAATTGGTTAATGTTTTCATTATACCTAATTTAATAATACATGGGTTTATTCAGTCACATGGGGGTTTGCGGCAGAGTTGCAAGAACACCTTGACTACATTGATTTAACTATGCATTATGGAGGATCAGCTGAGCTCTTCTCTTGCGGATGAAACTCACCAGTGTTGAACTTTCATAAATATTTAACAATATTATTTACTAACGATAACTTTCAATGCCCTATAGAACTGAAAAATTTAGGATATCCCCTTAAATCTAAAAAAATGCAATTTTCTTTTTGACTGCATTGGACCGCCTATGTGAAGACCCAATATTTTATGTTGGTAGTGAGGTATTGGTAGACAGTGAGAAATAAACCTGGTTTGAAGAAATACTGAACAAGCATTCCATATTGTCTACTCCATTATGCTTCTAGCAAAAAGAACACCAATGCTGACTGCTAGCAAAGCTGTGCACCACCAACTCCCTCATAGTCCCCCAGTCGTTCCAAGAGATAGCACAAGGAAATTATGTCATATCTCTGCAGTCATCTAAATGGTAATCAGTCAGGTTGGGGGTTACACAAAAAATAAATGACAAAAGATAAAACGTTATTAGGAAAGAGCATTGTGATAGAGAAATACAAAGGTTTGAGATCAACTTAACCGAGAAAGGACAGCCCTCTTAATAGCCTCATGGTATGTCCCTGCTCAGGAACATATCACGTTTTAGCACACTTGTGCCATTACAAAGGAAATATCTGATTATACCCACAAGGGCATCACAGAACCAAAATGCAAGACAAGTTTCTTCTGGACAAGAGAACAATCCCAGACAACCGTTACAACCTCAATGGGTGAGGTTCAGTAGGTATCACTCAAGGAACAAGCAAGCAAGGTGGCCCTATCGGGACTTACTGGCAAATCGTTCTGATGCTACTCACAAGGGCAGTCCAGAATAGAAATGCAAAGTAAACCTCCTCAGCATCGGGGGACCAGCAACCCCAAATGCACCTTTAAGCCTTCATTGTCTTTATTAGCTGGTTGTGGATAGTATCCTTCTAAATACAAGTGAGAAATGACTCACATCTGGACTCACCCTTACACTTGGGTTGAACCCCAAGAGATCCTCAAAGGATAAAATATATAAACAAATCCATTTAAGATCAACTGAACTGAGAAAGAGGTTCCTCCTCAGGGACCTCTTGGGGTTTTAGTGAGCTAAAATTTGAGACATTTGTGAGCAGTGGACTTACTGTGGGGTAGGTTATTAAGTGGCTGTCCATTGTCAGTTGAGTTGAAACTTTTTGCATATTATCTCAACCTTCGAGAGATCTCTTGGGGTCCACCCCAAGTGTAAAATAAGTCCAGATGTGCAGAAGAGACATTAAGTGTTGACAAGAGATTTTTCTTCTGTAATAGAACAAGTGAGCTAAACTTGAGACACTCCTGAGTGGGGATGTACTGAAGGACATGCTACTAAGTGGCTGTCCATTTCCAGTTGAATCGTTCTCATTCTTAAACCTTTTTGCATGCTATTATAGAAAGGAACAGGGAAGCAAGTATTAGTCTTTTCTAGTGCAAGCCTACCAATAGTTACATCTGTTTTGTGCATTTTATAGTGCATTTAAGTTGGGAATACTAGATAACATCTTGCAGGAATGTTAAATATGTTTCTCCCCCATAGCAAATCCTACTTTTTCTAAAATGAGGGACTTCCTGAAACAATAAAAGACAGCACTGTTAAGTTTTGCGTGTTTCCTAACTAACTGAACTCGTCAGTGTTAAAATGTACAGTATATAATACCCATTTATACTGATGACCAGTTAATACGGAGAAAGATAACCGCTCTAAAGTATGAAAATATAGAAAACACAAGCCCAGTCTCCTATGAAGAGGTTCATACATTTTAACTGTATTAGAAAACAGAAAGCATGACCATAGACCCCAATGGATAGTTGTTAGTGTTTTCCAGCATTTTCCATATATTTTTTCTGTATACTTTTTTTTTTTTTTTTTTTTTTTTTTTTTTTAAAATGATTTTAATGCACACTATGGTTCACGTTCCATGGACTCCAAAGCATTTTACTGCATCCAAGTAAGTGCATGAATTCTTTATTGGGATTATATAAAAATAAACCTTCCGTCTCATTAACTCCTCCCTTGGCTGCTGGCACTGAACCTGAGAGGGCATACTTAAGTATGCTTCCTGCGCACATTGGCTCGCACTCTCCTGCTGTTGAAGTTATTGGGAGCCAAGTTCCCATTAAAACGAATACGAGTTGAACATCAATGTTTAGCATACAAGCAATTTGCTGCCGCTACTGCCTAGGTTGCGTTGGGAACTCAGCTCTCATTGACTTCAATATGGGGTCTGCGGAGCATGCGCAGGAACTTTAAAAATTTCATACTCTTTATTTCTTTTATCAAATAAATAAATACAATAAAACCAAATAGACAGTATTCACAAATGTATATCCTCCCTCCCAACCCGCCCTGTGTCTGCAAGGAAAGAAGAAAAAAAAAAAAAATAATAATAAAAAAATAAATAGATAAATAAATAAATAAATTTGTATATCACCATAGACCCCAAGTAAATTGGAAGTCCCTCTTTTTGTTTTTGGATTCTCCACTTCTATATTGTTCGTATTTTTTTATTTGGTCAATCAAATTTAACCACTGGGGTAGTGTGGGGGCTCCTTTATCAAACCATTTCCTCAAAATCAATAATCTCCCTAAAAACAAGATTTTCTTAAAGAGTTTGTTTAACCTGCCAAACTGTTCTACATCACCTAGTATCACAACCTTTGGATCTATTACGCCATTATAATTAAATTTAATCTTCAAAAAATTAAATATGTCGTCCCAGAAATTTTTTATCATATCACATTGCCACCATAAATGCAATAAACCCGCATCAAGGGCCCCACATCTGGGACAATCTGAATTGTCTCTGCAATTAATCTTCCATAGCTGGTACGGAGAGTAGTATAATCGATAAATAATTTTAAGTTGAGTGAATTGGTATTGTTTATTTAAAGTGCAACACCCTGTGTTAATTAGAATACGGTTCCATGAGGCCTCGTCAATAGCCCCAATCTCCTCTTCCCACCTCCTTTTAATCTTATCTCGAAACCTTGTATCCATTTCTCCAAGCAAAATTTTATAAATAATACTAAGTGTCTTTTTCCCTATAGTCCTTATCTGTAAAAATTCAAACAAATCATGTGTCTCAAGTACAAAAAACTTCTTATTTTCCGTGTGATTATATGCGTGTAATAATTGATTGTACCAAAATTTATGACCATTATCCAAACCATATTCAAATTTAAGCTCATCAAAGCCCTTAATATGGCCAGTAGTAAACAACTGACCAACAAAATTAATACCTTTTTTAATCCAAAAGTCTCTCCCTAAACCCTTGTGAAACTCCTTAAATTTTAAATTGTGCCATATACGTGTGTGAGGTAAACTTCCCTCAATTTTACAAATACGTTTAGTTTCTTGCCATACTTTTCTATATAATTTCACCAAAGTTGTATAACCATCCTCCCCATCCACTTGCAAATCCATCTCCAACATTTCGATGGGGTTAGAGGACCCACTAGTTTCTAAAAGAAACCGTATTAATCTTCCATATTCATCTAACCTCAAATTCTGAATCTTCGTAGCTAGAAAGTATAATTTGAAATGGGGTAATGCCCAACCACCCTCGCCCTCCGGTGATGTAAGCTTGGCATATTTCATACGCACTCTTCCTCTTCCCCACAAAAGTTTGCTCAGTGCAGCTTCTAGCCCTCTAAACCATTTATCCGGAATCCACACTGGTGAGGCAGACAAAACAAACAAAACCTGCGGGAGAACAATCATCTTCACTAAGCTCACTCTATCTGCCAACGATAATGGGAGTTTAGCCCAGATCTCCACCTTTTTTTGTATCTTTATACCTAATGGGATAAGATTCTGCTTCATAAAAAGCTCGACTTTATTCGAAATTTTAATCCCCAAATATTCCACAGGATCCCCCTGACTCAAAATCTTAACCCCCTGGACCTTGGGGCTGCTTACTGGATTCAATGGAAGGAGTGTTGATTTGTCCCAATTAATTTTAAGACCCGAAAGACTACCAAAGTTATCAACCGTGTCTATCACTATTGGTAACATTTTTTCAGTATCTTCCAGAAACAATAATAGATCATCCGCATATAACAACAGTTTATCTTCATTGCCTTTTAACCCGAATCCTCTTATTTGATGATTCTTCCTAATACTAAGAGCTAGGGGTTCGATATATAATATAAATAAAAGAGGGGAAAGTGGACATCCCTGCCGGGTTCCTCGACTTAACGAAAAACTGTCCGAAAGCTTACCATTTAAGTTTATCCTTGCTACTGGAGACCTATACATAAGTTGTATCCAACTCAAGAAACCCTCTCCAAAACCAAAAGCTGTTAACGTATGCCATAAGAAACTCCACTCCACCCTATCAAATGCCTTCATGGCATCCAAAGATAGGATGGAGTGGGAAGAGTTCCTGCCCAGCTGGAGGTTGGCAAAAACTCTTTCAAGATTAGAATGTAATAATCTTCCTGGTACGAACCCTGTCTGATCTTCTCCAATCAGATCCGACACACACTTTGCCAACCTTCTAGCGAGCACTTTAGCTAATATTTTCACATCGGTGTTAAGTAAGGAAATCGGCCGATATGAATCCACTTTTGCTGGATTTTTATCTTTTTTAAGAATAAGAATAATTACTGCTTCCAGCATAGAGCTTGGTAGCTGCTTTTTTTTCAGACCTTCAGTAAAAACTGAGCATAACATAGGTAAGAGAGCACCTGCGTATTCCTGATAAATCCCAAAAGGGAGACCGTCCCCTCCTGGGGCGGAGGAGGATGCGCAAGAAAAAAGTGCATCCCTCATCTCATCCACCGTAATTTCCCTTTCTAATACTTCCTTCTGTTCTTCCGTGATCGTAGGTAAAGCACACTCCTTTAAATACTCCACTATATCTCCCTCATTTACCACTGGGTCTGCTTGATAAAGCTTAGTAAAAAAATTAAGAACTGCTGCCTGTACTTTACTTGGTTCCCTTACCACCCTACCATCTTCCTCTTCAATTGCCAAGATATCGCTTTTATCTTTCTGGGCCTTTACCAAGTTTGCTAACAATTTCCCCGGCCTACCCCCTTCTACAAAGTTCCTTTGGCCTCTAAAAAATAACTTGTGTTGTGCCTTATCTATCATCAAAGCTGCAAGTTGGTCCTGTAATCCTTTCATTTGTTTATGATTCTCGCTTGAAGGATCTTTTGCAAAATTTGCTTCACTACTAAGCACTTTCTCTCTTATAACTTTCTCTTTTTGGAAAAAACTTCGTTTCTTTATGACCACATCTCTAAGGAGCAGCCCCCGCAAGAATGCTTTTAATGTGTCCCAAACCACTCCTAAAGTTGCGGATATTCTGTTTATCTCCCAAAACTCTTTTAGGGTATGAATATTCCTCTCTTTAGTGTCCAGTAGTGTTAGCCAATGGGGATTAAACCTAAAAGGTTTCCCTTCATTCATCCTCCCCTCCCCTAATAACAAATCGACCACTAATGGTACATGATCTGAGATTGTCCTCGAGTCATATACAATCTTATGAATAAGCCTTTTCCCCAAATCATTACATAAAACTAAATCAATCCTAGATGCAGTTTGATACGAGGCAGAAAAACATGAAAATCTTTGTGTAACAGGATTCATTAAACGCCAAGGATCATTCCAACCTAGTTCCTCGATTAATCTTGCTAATGGGGTCTGGACATTTACATTCATATTCCGTGAGTTACCACCCACTCGGACCACATCTTTCACAGAATCCAATATACAGTTAAAATCCCCAAACAAAAATAATGGGAGATGTTCCTTATCTCGAGTAAATTGAACTAATTCATTTATTGGCTGTGAGGAGAAAGGGGGAGGAACATAAAAAAAAGCCATGATCATCTCTCGGTTATATATTGTCAAATGTACAAAAATGAATCTACCTCTCCCATCAATTTTTTTGTTCTTAATCTCTAATGGAATATTACGATGGAAAAGTAGTGAAACTCCAGCCGAATAATTAGAATAAGAGGAGTGTAATTCCAGCTGAGCCCATCTTCTTGACAACCTCCTCTGGGTCTCTACTATCGTATGCGTTTCAACTAAACAAATAATAGCCGGAAGATATTTCTGAATGCGATCAAATATGGCTACCCTCTTCTTACGTTCTCCCGTTCCCCTCACATTCCAAAACAAAACCTTAATCATCATTCAAAACAAAAACAAAAACAACAACAACAAAAAAAAAAAAAGAAAAAAAAAAAAAAAAAAAAAAAAAACCTGCAGACACATACCCCCCCCCCCCATGATGCGTGGTGGACAATTTCCCCACGTATCTCTACACACCGTCATAATCACTCCCCCTCCCTCCATCCCTACAACAAAATAAATTAGACATTTTAGAATTACAACCCCTCTCCTTCCAACCACCTAATCGCCTCCTGAGGACTTAAAAAAAATAAGGTTCCTGACTTATATTGTACTCTGAGCTTTGTGGGAAACAACAGAGAGTAGGGAATATTCGCCAATCTAAGCCGTTTTTTAATTTCCCCAAAGGCCACTCGATGTAATTGTGTTTCCCTGGAAAAATCAGGATACATGGCAATCTTTACCGAATTATATGTAATTGTACCCATTTCCCTGGCACGTCTAAGAATTACATCCCGATCTAATGAATTTAACAATCTAATTATCATAGCCCTGGCTGGAGCCCCCGGTATAGGGGCTTTTGCTGGAATTCTATGAGCCCTTTCCACGCAAAATAACGGGGAAAGTATTTGTAGCCCAACAGTCTCTTCAATCCATCTCTGACAAAACATTTTAGAATCTGATCCCTCCACCCCCTCTGGTAAACCCAGAATACGAATGTTATTCCTTCTGGATCTGTCTTCCATGTCTCTCATTTTCTCTTTCAATTTCCCCATGTCCGTACTCAGAGAAGTTGTAATATTCTTTATCTGCGTCGTTTCTTTATCTAAAGAAGGGACCAATGTTTCCAACTTATCAATCCTTTCTCGTATCTTATTTAAGTCATCTCGAATAAAGGAGACTTCAATCGATAAGCTTTCAACTTTTGAATTTAATTCCACTAGAGCTTGATTGGAATTTTGCACTTCTTTAAGAATGGTACTGAGGAGTCCCGGTTCATTTGGCCGAGTATTCTCCCCCCCCAAAATTATCCGTTTCTGGGGGAGATACAGATCTTAATTCGTTTATATCTTCTCTGCCTTCCACTGAGGACACATTTTTTGCTGAGCGGGTTTTCGTCATAACCGGGGAGGCTTTAAGGAATTTGTCAATTTTGCCTACCCCGATACCCCCTTTTGGAGAGCTAATGCCTGCGGACTTCCGGTTTGGATTTTTAGGGGCCATTTTCTATTTCCTTCCTTTTCCTTACTTCCTCCCCTCTTCTCCTTGTTCTTTTGCTTTATTATCAAATATATAAACTTCCAGTCTTAAATTAGGTTAAATTGAGTTGAAATAATCTAAGACCATTCAGTATCAGGACCACAGTGCTTCTTAATGCTAAACAGGCATTTAGGAAATAAGGCCCAACAAACACTTCATCAACTTTCCAGCTTAACTCCTTTTACAATGTCCAGACCGTAGTGCATTTAAATGCTGACCACACATTTAGGCAATGAGCCCCAACAAACACTTCATCGGCTTTCCAGCTTAACTCCTTTTGCAGTGTCTAGGCCGCAGTGCATCTGAATACTGACCATGCATTTAAGGAATAAGACCCATCAAACACTCCATCAGCTTTACAGCTTAACTCCTTTTATAAAGTCCAGACCGCAGTGCATCTGAATGCTGACCACGCATTTAAGCAATAAGCCCCAACAAACAGTTCATCGGTTTTCCTGCTTAACTCCTTTTGCAGTGCCCAGGCCGCAGTGCATCTGAATGTTGACCAGGCATTTAGGCAATAAGCCCCACCAAACACTTCATCGGCTTTCCAGCTTAACTTCTTTTGCAGTGTCCAGACCGCGGTGCATCTGAATGCTGAACAGGCGTTTAGACAATAAGCCCCAATAAACACTTCATCAATTTTCCAACTTAACTTCTTTTACAGACTATGTAATTGTAATCTGGTTAGCTCACCACCAGAGGGAGTACTACCAGGTCCCCTACCAGAGAAGGGAGACAGAAAAAAAAAAAAAGATGGAGACAGAGAGACTGCCGTGCCGTCGTGCTGCTATATCGGCGTATTGCCGTAATATCACCTTGTCCGGTGCCGTGCCGTTCCGCACCACCTGAACCGCCAGACTGCCGACCCACTCAGCCGCCGGACCGCTCGGTCGCCGGACCACTCAGCCGCCGGACCGCTCAGCCGCCGGACCGCCTATCCGACGGACCGCTCAGCCGCGAATCTGCAGTTCCAGCCGGCAATTGCAACCGGCGAACTCCGGTAGAGGAAGGAGAGAGGGGAGAGAGGGACGGAGGGAGGAGGAAGCACGCAGGTACGTCCCTACGTCATGACGACCGCCCCCCCTGGAGGTTTTCTGTATACTTTTAATTAGTACGGCAATAAGTATATGGCAATTAATGCAAAAATCACAGTTTAGCAGCAAGGCATTTTGGATATAAATGTTTGATTGGCTCTTGTATACAAGGTG
>VKOC01049601.1:0-11036 GCA_009364415.1 Spea multiplicata
AGACTGGTCATGTCTTTGTCAGTGGGCAAACGTACAAAATCAGCAGGGGATCAAATATTTTTTCCTTCACTGTACAAGTAAGAAAAGGGACAAGGACAAATATCACATGATCTAATTACCATCTCAGAAACAAAGTAATTAGATCACATCCTGCAACACAATATCCAGGGAAGGACAGAATAACATGAGACATAAATAATTACATTTATTGGGGAGCTAGACATAGAATTATGTATAATATTGTAATAATAATATGTGTAATATTATATACTGCCGGACTAGATATTATAGAACTCAACCTTCCAGATATAACTATGGCGAAATGGAAAAGATTGGGTATTATGAATCTCAAAGATATTTTGTCAGAAAACTCTATTAAACCATTTGTTCAATTAGTCCAGCAATTTAATTTACCATCTACAGAAATATTTCCTTATTTAAGATTAATTTTTTTTTTTGAAATATGCACTTTTTAAAGATGATCTGGCTAATCAATTAAAATTGGGCCACATATTGAACGGAAAAGAAATTAAGAAAATACTGACAAAAATATATGTAATATATATAAGTGTTAAAATAAACACTTAATAAATAAAAATATAATGTAAGTGTTAAAAAAGATAGACGAAGTAGATCTTACTAACACTATTTCAAGATGGTCTAAAGTAATCCGGACACCGATTACAAAAAAGAATTGGCAAAGTGCAATATCAATAACTTTTAGTATTATACATTTAATCTCATTAAGAGAGAATTATTTTAAAGTATTAAACCAGTGGTATTTAACTCCTTCAAGGTTATGTTGTATGTTCCTAGGTGTTTCTGATATCTGTTGGAGATGTAATAGAGAAAAAGGCAATTTGGTGGTCATGTAGTACGGTTAGCCAGATGTGGGATAAGGTTTTTGATTCTTTTATCAAACTCTCTAATTGTAAAATAAATAAATCCCCTGAGATTGCCCTTCTACATTTATTTCCTCCCAATCTTTCTAAAGATAGGGAAATTCTACTAATCCATTTTTTAGCAGCTGCTTTTTTTTTTGATTGCTAGGTATTGGAAACAAAACCACATTTTTTCCTGGATACAATTCAAAAATCAATTATTATACCAATTACACATGGAAAAAGGTTTAGGATGGATTAACCAGACCTACTTTAAAAGAATATCAATTTATGAGGACTGGATCCAAAAATTAAATAATGTTTAGTACACATTTTAAATAATAAGAATACCTTCGGCTCTCTTTCTTTCTTTCTTTTTTCTCGTTTTTTTTTTCTTCCCCCATTTATTTTCCCTTTAGCAAATTATATAAATATATATGTATAATTGAAGATAATTTACCAACATATTTAATGAAACATATATACTTCTATGAAATTTATGATGGCCATTTCTTTTATTTTCTCTTTTATGTATTTCCAATTTTTTTTTTCATTGTTGTCTGATTTTGTCTTTTTTATGTATGAAACCAAATAAATAAAACTTGAAATAAAAAAAAAAGAATTATGACAGACATATCATTGAAATAGAGAGTAGTCAGGTAGGCAAAGGGTGAAAAATATCCGAGAAGCAGATCTACAGCATACAAATGCACATAGGACCACAATAGCACAATTTTCCCCTGAGCCTCCACCTTCTCCGCTACGATCATTACCACCACCAGCAGCAAAACCTACCAAATCTGAGTTAAAGCAATTAGCAGTCCCACTATGGCCAGTACTGGTACCACCAGTGCCACCACTACTAGTTGTGCCTCTGTTCATCCACCCTGAGCAGTAGAAGCAGCACCCAAGGCACACCCCAAGGCTATGCGCGCCCCAATTTGGGAGCACTTTGAAAATGTTGAAGAAGGGCTCTATGGAAAGTGCAAACATTGTGGGAAGCTAATAAGCAGAGGGAAAGTGTTTGGCCATTTTACCAGTGCTAGCATGAAGCATCACCTCAGCACTCAACACAACGCTGTGCTATTGAGTAAAGATGCAGAAGTAAAACTTAGTGCAGGCAGCATAGCCGGTGGCCGTGGTACTACAACAACAACTAGTACCATCTCCAGAGAGAGTGGAAAAACCCCAACAGCTGCTTCTGAACCAATAGCAGCAGCAGCTAGTGCTGGCAGCCAGAGACCAAGGCAAGTTGGAGCACTGCATGTCCAGCCCACCCTGGAACAATTTGTGGCATTCCACTCCAAAAGGTCAATGTCCAAACAGCAGGCCAATAAAGTAATGCGACTTATTGGTCAGTTCATTGCTGTTGGAGGGGCATCCTTCTCCATGATTGAAGGGGAGCCTTTCAAACAATTGATGGCGGCTGTGGCTCCACAATATACAGTTCCGTCACGTTCCACTTTCAGTAGGAACATTGTCCCCTCATTGTATCGTTCCTGTGTTTCAGCAGTGAAAGAGGAGCTTTCCAAGGCTGCTGGTCAGTCTGTTCATTTCACAACAGATTTGTGGAGTGCACCTAGTGGGCAGCATGCCTTTCTTTCTTTGACAGCACACTGGTGGCAGCCCGGTGTGCCCAGGGAAGCTGCTGCAGCAGGCTACCGATCATTCCTTCTCCATTCAGAAGTGATGGATGAAAAGCACACTTCCCAAAATATTCTGCATGCAATGAGGAAAATGTTTAGCCTTTGGGTGGGAGCAGAGGCGGGCACCAATGTTGAAGTTGGTTTTGTGGTAACTGACGGAGGTGCCAATATGGTGAAAGCGCTGCGAGATGGTCATATTGTTGGTGTGCGCTGTGCAGCCCACATCATCCATCTTGTAGTGAAGGCAGCAATGTCAGAAGGAACTAATGTAGCAGCAGTAGTTCTGTCCCGCTGCCAGAGAGGCCAGGTCTTCCCGTATACTGCCTACGACAGGATGTCAGTACGCGGTGGAACTCCACTTTAGAGATGCTGGAGAGGATTTTGGAGCAGCAGAGGGCAATCCATAATCTTGCCTCAGAGCATAATATTGGGATTACATCTCCATTGAATAGGGAGGATTGGACAGTGATCGCCCAGCTAGTGGCAGTCCTTAAACCATTCAGGGATGCCACAGAAAATTTAAGATCAAACACTGCCAGTCTGGCCCAGGTAATCCCAGTGTTCTCCCATCTAGGCAGCAAGATGGATGTGTTCCTTGGAAACCGTGAGGCTGTTCAAGGTGGCACTCTACATCCTGACGTAGCAGCCATAGTCAGGAAGCTGAAGGATCTGCTAAAAGTACACCTTCATAAACGCATGGAAGAGAGTCCCGAAATGATGCTAGCGTGCCTTTGAGATCCAAGAATTAAGGGAAAGCTAGCAATGAAATTCAATGTTCTCAGTAGCTACCGGGAGCAATTGGTTAACAAGATGCGTGACTGGCAGCATAAAATGGGAATGCTGTCCGAGGAAGGAGAGGTGCAGAAAGAGGAAGAGATGATGTGGTCTGCTACTCCTAGCAGCAGCATCAGCAGCAGTGCCACAAGCATCACAACACAGCTGAGTGGAGCAGCTGCGTTTTGGGAAGAGGCACTTGGGAGTATAGTTGGGCCATTTGATAGAGCTAGCAGCAGAAAGGAGAGTAGTGCTGCTGAAATGGTCAAACTTTACCTCTGTGAAGTTCCTTCTGCACCTAATGTTGATCCTCTTAGCTACTGGGATGAAAAGAAGAGTGTGTGGCCTGCACTCTCATGGGTTGCGCAGCAGCTTCTATCATGTCCGCCAACCACTGTTCAAAGTGAGCGCATGTTTTCTATGACTGGAAACATACTGAGTCCACAGCGCTCACGCATGGCACCTCATCTGATGGAGCAGATTGCCTTTCTTAAATTCAATCTGCCCAAATTGGGTTACTCAGCTCTTAGCTTGGAATGTTAATTTTCTTTCTCTGATGTTCAAGGTAGTTTCTCCCCCAGGTTGCACGTGTTTACGGTGTGGCAACGTCTGCTGCCGGTGTAGCTAATTTACGCTAGGGCCTAGTGTCTGAGTTCTGTAAGTCCCCTCCCAAACGCCAAGGACTGACAGTCTTTGGATGCTTTGCCCTAGGGTGAAACAGGTGAGCGGGTCGTTAATTGCCCACTCATTCACCTTTTTCCGTTTCCAACGCTGCTGCTGGTGGTGGTGCCAGCATCTTTTGCCAGTTCGCTTCCTGGCTGAAATCATGCCTCAAATGTCCCTAATGGAAAGGGTAGTTTCTCCCCCTGGTTGCACTTGGTTGTGGTGTGGCAACGCCTGCTACCTATGCTGGTGTAGCTAATTTCCGCTAGGGCCTTGTGTCTGAGTTCTGTAAGTCCGCTCCCAAACGCTTGCTTGGATGCTTTGCCCTGGGGTGAAACAGGTGAGCGGGTCGCCAATTGCCCACTCATTCGCCTTTCGCGATGCTGCTGCTGGTGGTGGTGCCAGCGTCTCTTCTCTGCCAGTTTGCTTCCTGGCTAGTGTCATGCCTCAAATGTCTGGCTGCGGTTGTTTGCTGTGTGGCAACGCCTGCTACCTCCGCCGGAGTAGCCAGCTTACGCTAGGGCCTAGTGTCTGAGCTCTGGAAGTCCGCTCCCAAACGTCTAGGACTGACAGTTGTCTGGATGCTTTGCCCTGGGGTGAAACAGGTGAGTGGGTCACCAATTGCCCACTCATTCGTCTTTTCCATTTCCTTTTCCATTTCCTTTTTTTCCCGTCTAATACACAACCTACCAAACATAACACAGTGACATAACACATAACACACTCCTGTTATTTTCCCTGGCCTTCACTTCTACACTCACTAGTATTAACGCTATAACTCACACTTCACCCTATAACATTTTTCCATCCACATACCTGCCAACAGACCCAACTTTTTCAGGGACAGTCCTGCTTTTTTCCTGTCCCATCAAATTTAGCTAAACTAGGTATGCTAGTGCACAGGTATAGCTGGGTAGGGTAGCACTACAACATTAAATAAGTAAATAATAAATATAACTTTAAAATTAAATTATTATTTAGATATAATACATCTTTAACCAAAATGCTATTTTTTAGTTCTTGTCCAACATTTGGTCGTGCTGGCAGGGGGCTCGCCTGCCATCTACGAATGAAGTGCTGCAATTCATTTGTTGATGCCAGACCAGCCCCCTTCTGGCGACCAATAGAGTCGCACACACGTACCTTCACGGCGTGAACGCATCTGCTGCTGCTGCTGCTCCGATGTGTTCTTAACCCGTATTAACCCCTGCTACACAGCCGGGAGAAAACGAAGATGAAACGAGCACGAAGAATGTCCACGAATATTCGAACGGGCGAATATTCGCAGAATACGAAGATTTTTTTTTCTCCGAAGACGAGCACGAAGACGAACACGAAGAGCCCCCTGGTGCCCAAGTCTACTGGGAACTGTATTGATCAGCCAAGATGTTGGCGTGCCACGTTGGCATTGCCTACTGCTGGTTTACACGTTGCGTTAAACAATCCTCGGGTTGGGGACATTGTGTTTCTTTTTATTTTTTATATCTTGGCAGCCGAAGGGTGGGTTGGGAGGTTGGCTGCCTGGACTACTGTTGAGGGTCCTGTTTTGTTTATGGATGGTCCTTTTTTCTGACATAATGCTGTGAGTTATGGCTGTGGAGTTTACTCCTCTTTCTAGTTATTAAATTCTCCTATCTTGCTGTCACTTGGAGCAGTGCTTCCATTTACCCCTAGCAGATCAGTTTCCAACTGTTGGCTTTATCGCCACCGCTCCTACCGATCTCTGCTGTTACGCGCTCATTGCGCTTTCACATGTTTTCGTGTTGTGTGTCTTGTCTCCTAGTGTAGTGTTTTGTCCCTCCGTTTACCTATATAATCCCCCTCCTTTTTTTACCCTCTCACTCATTCTCTCCCCCCTCTCTCCCCTTCTTCTTTTTACCACTTTCCTGAGCATACAAACTTATTGGTACATAATGCCCGGCTCTGCCTCCGCCTTTCGTGCCTCGAACCTGGTGATCTTGAGTCTTAATGTTCGAGGACTTAACGTCACGGAGAAGAGGTCGAGGGTATTTTGAGACATTCGCCACTCCCCCCCCATCGGTAGTTCTCCTGCAGGAGACTCATTTTCGCAGCACAGCTGCCCCCTCGTTCCGGCATCCGTTTTTTCCGCTGATTTATACTAGCAATTATACGGGCTCTAAATCGCTTAGTACGGCTATCTTGTTTTCCTGCCATACTCCCTTTCGCCTGTCCGCTCTTAAGGACGACCCCAATGGTAGATTCACGTTTGTCAAAGGCACTATACAGGGTCAACTGTTTACCTTTGCGTCTATCTACCTCCCCAATCGGGGGCAATGTTCTGCCCTGGCCCATATCCTCCATGCGCTCATGGACTTCAAAGAAGGCGTCCTGGTCGTGGGGGGGACTTCAACGTGGCACCGGACCCCTGCTGGGTGCTCTACAGGCTGGTGGATTGTTGGAGGGTTAGTGGCACTACACCTGCTATTCTGCCTCGCACCGCTCCTACTCCAGGATCGACCTTTTCCTGATGGAGCACTATCACCTTGGCCAGGCCGTGGACTGCACTATAGGCACGGCTGGGGTTTCGGATCACTCCCCGGTGACATAACCGGACTTGCCTTTACCGGCCGATGGTGACATCTTGGCGCCTCAATGATTCCCTGCCGTCCACTGCTGAAGTGGTTCAGGAGGTTTCAGAGCAATTGCAACACTTTCTCCAGGATCACGCAGCCTCAGAGGTGAGCGGTCCCGCCGTCTGGGAAGCTCATAAATGCACAGTGAGGGGTCTGTTTATTAGTAAGGCGTCATTTCTGAAGAAGCAAGGAACCAAGAAATCTCGGACCTCACACAGCGTATAGCCTCTCTGGAGTCGCTCCATAAGCATACTTGCTACGAGCGCACTTATCTTGAACTAAATGACTTAAGACGCCGCCTGACTACTTTGCTCAATCATGATATCCAGAGGACGTTTTTGCGCACCCGCTCTCTCTTCTATGAGCACGGGAACAAAAGTGGGCGCCTTTTGGCTAGAGCTTTGCGGGCCAAGCAACAAACACTTTACACTGACAGAATCGAAACGCCTAATGACCTGGTTTCCTGTTCGCCCACGGAGATAGTGGACTCCTTCTGTCATTATTACTGGTCTTCGTATGATCTCCCCTGTGAGTCCTTGGGCACTGGCCGGGACATTCTCATTCGGGCATACCTGGAAGAACATGTAAGTCGTAAACTGACTATAGACCAGCCAGAGGCTTTGGAAGCTGAGACTGAGGAAGCTGAAGCGTGGGCGGTGGTGAAATCAATGGCGGCAGGGAAGGCACTGGGGCCCACTGGCCTACCTTTGCATTATTATCGTACCTTCTGGGACCAGTTGAAAGCCCCTTTTACGACACTCCTCAATACTATCCGAACGGGGGAGCTCTTACACCCACATTCTTTGATGGCGACAATCACCGCCTTGCCGAAAGACGGCAAGGATCCGCTGTTATGTCAGAGCTACCGTCCCATATCTCTTTTGAATTCCGATTTGAAGATTTTCGCCACGGTACTGGCGGCTAGGTTGCAGGGAGTGCTGAGCTCTTTAATACATCCGGACCAGTCGGGGTTTATACTGGGACGGGAGGGGCGTGACAGAACTTTAAGAGCCCTTAAAACAATACACTTGGCCCAACAGACGGCCAGAAAATCCTTCTTTTGTCGACTGACGCGGAGAAAGCGTTCGACAGAGTGGCCTGGGACTTCATGCTCCAGACCCTCCAGGTCATGGGTTTTGGTCGAAGCTGGCTCCATTGGATTATATCCCTGTACTCAGCCCCATCAGCATGTATCCACTTAAATGGTGCCCTTACGGCTTCCTTCCCTATCTGCAATGGCACCCGGCAGGGATGCCCTCTTTCGCCCCTCCTGTTTGCTATCTCATTGGAGCCCTTCCTACAGGCTATAAGGAACAATACCAGCATACATGGCCTGGTCTTCCCCGACCGCGAGCTTAAGGTGTCCGCATACACTGATGACCTACTCTTTTCGATTTCTTAATCGGTTATCCCTCTCCCGCACATACATGAAGCGTTGAGAATTTATGGTTCCCGATCTCATTTTAAGATTAATGCTGACAAATCTGAGGTCTTGGAGGTGTCCTTGTCTGCGGCAGAATCACACAAAGTGAGTGCCTCATTCCCATACCGGTGGTGTGGGGAACATATCAAGTACCTGGGTGTTTTGCTCCCGAGAGATCTCATGACGATATACAAGTCCAACTTCCCTAGGCTTTTACAGCAACTGCGGGTTGATCTCGGTCGTTGGAGTTTCCCTCACGTGTCTTGGCACTCTAGCGTGATCAAAATGAATGTTCCTCCGAGGGTCCTTGACCGCTTTCAAACATTGCCGGTAACCGTCCGGAGATCTTTCTTTCTGGAGCTTCGAGCTCTGGTGACTGGATACGTCTGGAAGGGTGGTCGACATACGCTCAGCTATAAGGTACTTACACGTCCAAAGGATAAGGGGGGCCCTGCCTGACTTTTTCGGCTATTGTTGTGCTACTCACTTGTTACGCTGTCTCGAGTGGAGATTTCGCCCTGCCTCCAAGTTGTGGGTTGAGATGGAGCAGTTCGGCTCGCCGATTCCCCTTTCTAGTTGCATGGGGCTTCGGCCCGAGGTTCTCCAGTCCACCCTTAGCTCAAATCCCTTTGTCAAAGCTTCCTGGGGGATTTGGCGGAGGAGGCGCATCAGAGGCACACTCTCCTCTTTTCCATCGCCATTAACTCCTATAGCTGGTAACCTGGATTTTGCCCCGGGTTTGGAGAGGGGTTTTCTTGTCTCTCTGGGGCTGGCACCCGACGCTACTATACCACAGGTTTGGGACGGCTTAGCCCCCTTGCCTTTCGAGCGGGCGGTACCCTCGGCCTGTGGTACGTTGCTGCAGCTCTTCCGGTACACCCAGATTTCGCGATACATTGTCGCACTTCCTGGCAAGCACCACCTTGCTAGGACCCTGACCCCGTTCGAGCAGCTTGTCCTGCGGGATCGTCTCCTCAGGGGTGGAATTTCTATAAGAGGGAGTCTTTGACACCAACGGCATTTATGGGGAGGTGGGAGGACGAGCTCGGGGACACCCTGTCTGCACAGCAGTGGGAGAAGGTGTGTGTGTATTAACCCACAAATGTTCAATTGCCTCCCGCTATGCCTCTGCTTATAAGATATTGACATGGTGGTATATGACTGGGGAGTGATCCGACCTGCTGGCTATGTGGAGAGGAGAGGGGCACTTACCTACACGTCTGGTGGAGTTGTGCACGCTTACGGCCCTTTTGGGATGGTGTCTTTCGTTGCTTGGAGGAGGTCTCGGGTGAGCTGATCCGGCCAACCCCGGGTTTTGGTCTCCTCCTTAACTCTGAGAAGTCCTTGGGAGTAATGAAACACTCGGTTCTTCACCATCTCCTCAATGCTGCCCGCAGTCTTATACCGCTATATTGGTGGCGAGTTGAGGTACCCTTGCTGCGTCATTGGGTCTCCCGGGTGGAAGAAATTCGGCCACCTGGCCTCCAATAGGATGGAGGCATGCACTGGAGTATGGGCATGCTGGCTTTCCAGTCCTCTCCCTTGCTAGCGTCACTGCTTCGGCAGTGAATTCGACTCTGGCAGCCTCCTGTTCTTTACTGGTCCACTTCTAGTCCCCCCCCATGTCTTTGTCCTATTCCCTTCCACTGTATGTGTTGGCTTTGTCTGTCTTTATGTGCTTGCGTCCGATTGTCATGGTGGTAGCGACTATAATCTTAGACCCAGTAGTCATTGGCTAGCCACTCTGCGTTGCTTCACGCTATCTATTATACAGGTAACCGGTGAGGAGTGGTCGTTGTAAAGTCTCGCTACACATGCACTACCCGACTCCAATCTCATTTATGTACGCACGTTTTCGTCATGTCCGATTTGGCTCCTTTTCTCTTCTGTTCTTTCCCATTGTTCTTATGTTAATTATACCTTAAAATGCAATAAACTATTATTTACCTAAATACACTCCTAACAGGTCTCTCCGCTCATCCAATGATCTCTTTCTATCCTCTCCTCTGATGTTTGAGCAGGGCCCTCATCACCGGTTGTCTCTGTACGTCAATTTGTTATGTTACATACTACTTGTTATGTCCGGTCTACCTATTGTACAGTGCTACGGAATTTGATAGTGCTATATAAAACAATAAATAATAATAATAATAAAGGTTGGTGGTAGAATGAGTGCATGGAAAGGGTTAATACCAGTGTTTTAAATACCTTAGAGTGTCTAGTTTTCAAAGATATATGTTTGATGGGGATAAATTCAATTGGTTGGCTTCAAAGATGTCCCAAAAAGCACATTAGGCGCAGAATGACCAGATTTGGGGGGAAATGGTTTTGAAATAGCACTAATTGAAATGGTGGAATATATTCTATTTAGCGGGTTTTTTTCATTAGCTTTTGTAGATGAGTAAAAGATTTTTCAAGTAAAAGTGAGAAAAAGTACTTTTTTTTCAACTTTCACCACATTTTACTTTTGTATAGCAAAAAACGGTACCTGAAGAAAGCTCTTATTGTTCAGAAAGGGGAAAAGAAAAATCAAAAGAAAAAAAAACAGCCTGGAAGTTCCCAGGTAAGCATATAACCCACACCATCAAATTAAATTAAGACTTTATTACATTAAATTAAAGTACAAATCTCAGGGGTCCTGTGGGGCTAAATCTTCTTCCGCTGGGAGGCAGTTCCACATATCCACCACTCATTAAAGTAAGTCTTCCTTACATCAAGACTTTACTACATGAAAGGAAAAAGAACAGGGAAAAAAGAGAGAATGCCTATATTCAGGAAATATAGGAAAAGTATATAGTAAATATAAGAAAGCTTAACCCCTTCAGGTCCGGGATGTACCTGGTACTTCCTGGTTACCAGTCACCGGTAGACGTGACGTACCAGGTACGTCTCCTCCAAAAACCGCCCCCACATCGCCACAATCGTGTGATCATGGGGGCACTGCTGTTGCTGTCTGCCCAGGAGTCTGGACAGACAGCACAGCCTCTCTAAGCACGCCCCCAAGCCTACGATCTAGGGCTGCAACTAACGATTATTTTAATAATCGATTAGTTGG
>VKOC01049602.1:0-46820 GCA_009364415.1 Spea multiplicata
TGTTTGAGATCGGATTATATAAGGAGAGGAGTTTTTCAGAGCATTTGCTCTGAAAAAAACCTCTTTTTATAATCGATAAAAATAGATTCGATTAATCGATGATGAAATTCGTTGCCAACGATTTTCATAATCGATTATTATCGATTTTATCGATTAGTTGTTTCAGCTCTAGTATCAACCATTAGTCCCTTTAGTTTTAACTCATCTACTGGGTCATCTCTAATTTTAAAAGCAAATGAGTGTCTGTTGTCGGCATCATCTGTTGCTTTTCTGACATTGTCTTTCTTTTTGCGTCTGCAATTTGCATCTTTGTGTGTTGAGCTTTTGCAATAGCTACACCACAGCGATTGACCTTTATTTTTATTGTTTGAACACACTCTGGCCCTGTGTCTCTTTTGGCCGCAATTGTAACAAACAATGCTAGGATTATCTCTCTCTTTAAATCTTGGAGTTGTGTTACTCACTTTTAATATATTATCATTAATTGCACTGCTGCTGTATTTTTCAGTATCCTCAAAACTTCTCAATTGTGTTTTAACCCCTTGACTGCTAACGACGGCATGGTGCCGTCGCTAGCAGTCTCAGTCAGGTGCTAAAGACGGCACCATGCCGTCACTAGCACTCTCCTACCTTGATGGAGGTCTGTGGACCCCCATCACCACCTACCCCAGTGATCTGCCCCTCGTATTGAAGAGCATCACTGGGACCACCCGATCCGGCCGGTGACGTCACGCGTAATGACGCGATGACGTCACCGCGCAACTTTATTAAAAACTGACAATTGTCAGTTAAAGACGTATGGGGGCATACTGCTTAGATGCCTGTATCTCAGGCATCTAAGCAGCTACAGACCCCCAACATATACCGTTGGAAAGGTAATCGCCTCACCTTTCCAACGGTATACTGCTTGTAAAAAAAGAATAAAAAATATTAAGTAAAAAAAATAAAAATGTACAAAAAAAGTAAAAAAAATGATTTGGGGGTCTCTAAAGGCAGATAAATAAAGATCAAAATTGCCTAGAGACCCCCAAATTAAATTATCTAAACATAAACTGGTTTAACTTTAAAAAAAAAAAAGTTTAAGTATTCTAGCTAAATGATCACTGTGGTAGCCAATGTTACCACAGTGATCATATAGCTATAAAAAGTCACATTCCCTTTTTAAAAATGGCCGATACTAAATTTTAACCCCATGATCCCTTTGATCATGGGGTTAAATAATGATGAACTGCAAATATTATTAAAATCAGCCATTTAGCCTGTAGTACATAAGTTAACCATGTCATCCCTGGAGCCCCTTGCATTTTTACTGCAAAACTTATTTTTGCTGTAAAAGTGATTTTTTTCTCCCTTTACGATCATCTCTTTGGGATTGTAAGGGGAAAGAATGGTGTGTGTGCTTCTGCGAGTGAATGTATGGAAAGTATGGTGTGTGCTTCTGCGAGTGAATGGAGATATGAAAAGCGTGTGAATGGTCAGTAATTAGGGTTGAAGCCTTGACGTGGCATTACTGCTCACGTAAGAAGTTAAATTATGGCACATAAAGTACATATTTGCAAAAACTACACCCCTTGGCGCATCAAATGAGGGTCTGCATGTGTTTCTAGTACAAACCTGGAGTACGCAAGACCCAAATGAACATGTCGTTATGGTTAGAAAAAACATTTTCTAGCCAAAGCGACATATTCCGTCATTATTTGTGCACTCAACTTTTGTCCTAGAAATACATGTAACCCCTCATTTGAAGCTCCAAGGGGTGTAGTTTCTTGAAATGTGTACTTTATGTACCCTAATTTAACTTCCCAGATGTCTAGACCACCTTAACTTCAGAAATGGCAGATTGGAGAATCTTGTTAAAAAATTGTCTTAAAACATTTAGGGGTGATGCCTGCAATTAGACAGCTCTAGGCAGCTGGGAAGTTAAATTATGGTACATAAAGTATATATTTTCAGAAACTACACCTCTTGGCGCATCAAATGAGGGGCTGCATGTGTTTCTAGGACAAACCTGGAGTGCGCAAGACATAAATGAACTTGTCACTTTTAATTTTATTTTTTTAAATTTATTTTTAGTGTGATATTCACTTATTTTCTTGTGCAAGTCAGATTTGTGATACAAATACAAGTGAGACCTCATTTGCTGCGGCTGGGGGTGTAGTTTCTAAAAATATATAGTTTTGTTGGCATATTTTAACATCCCGGGCAGCTAGAGCTGTTTAATTGACGCAGCCATGCATTAAATTTAAAGATGTCTTTTGTGATAGTCTAATAAATTTAACTTTTAGCAATAAAATATTAGAAAAACACAGTCTACTGTTCTCAATTTCTGTTTATTTTAGACCGGTTACCTACTACAAATATTTAGCAACACAGCTTTTGATATTAGGGTTTAGAAAAATAACATTACAAACTAGTTTTTATTGAGTTGGAAGTGAAAAATTACACTTTTTTCCCATTTTTGGCTTTATTTTGCAAACCTAATGAGACATACACATATAAAAATGGTATATTTGGAATCTGCTGGGTGTGCGTGCTGAAAAAAACAATATATGGTTTGTATAGTTTATTCCCAGGAAATTTACTTCTAAACGCGTTTAAACGTGAGATGCACCAAAATGCCGAAAACCAGCTTAGCACCAGGGTGGGAAATAGCTTAGCAGCCAAGGGGTTAAACTCTGCAAAAGTAACTTTTTCATCCCCTTGTGTAATGTGGATGGCAAATAGTTTAAATGATTCAGGTAAACCTTTCAAAATCATTGCAATCAACAGTCCGTCACTTAATGTTTCTCCAGCATTTCTCAGTGCTGTAATGGCTGTCTCTGCACGTATAATATAGTCAGTTACACTCTCATTTACAGCCTTCTGTAGAGATGTTAGTTCAGTATATAAACTGATTATGCGTGGCTTTCCTTTACCTGCATAATAGTCTCTCGATATTTGAAGCGCTTTTCTTCCATCATCAGCTGCTTCTCTCATAACCAGGGACAAACTTTTATCATCTAAAAATTGAATTAATTCAGCATATGCTTCTTCATTCTTACTGTTATCTTCATCCTCATCTTCAGTGTCTGCAGGCACATTCAGGATGGTCTTTTTAAGATTCATTAACCTCAGATGTCCCAAGAACTTATTCTCCCAAAGTTCATAATTCTTTTCATCTCCATCAAAGCAAAGTCTGCTCCATCGGTTTCCTGCATCCTTCCTGGGCCCATAACCTGTTGCCATTTGAATTATTAGGATAGGATAACCGGGTATATAAGAAATTTATATATATAAAGATGGAGGCAAAACACACAGGTACTCCTTGCTTCTGTGTCTTTATTGAAACATATTAACTGCTTCTCTTCCTGTTCAGGAGGAAGGAGGAAATAACAACAAACTTTATTTATACTTTTCTTAACCATACATAGACTATAGCACTGTGAGAGCACTTTCAGATTATATCTCAACAATAGCCATGTCCAAAATGTCTTTGTATGTCACCTTCAACATATAAAGACATTTTGAGCAATGCTATGCTTCCTACTTTGTGAGAACAGTTTAATCAAACACTATAACAATGTGTCTGTCAGGAGACACCCTTAGCCTTTTGACCCCCAGGGGACTGGTGCTATAGATATATCACCAGTTCTAAAGGACCAATTTTGTTTTTACATACCAGGCATGTCATAGTTAATTATGGTTAGTGAACTATTTACTGGATGGAAAAAAGTACCAGTTCATTTAAAGAACAAACGGGAAAAACTAGGAAAGGATATGATTTATTAGTAAATTCAGAATCAATAAGAACCTTTTAATTTATAGATGACTCTAGAGCAGAGGTGGCTTCAAGAGCCTTAAAGTGGCCAGGCCAGGGTAATTTAGAACATAAAATTATGTTAAATGGACTACTTAACAAAGGATGAATATATCTCTTGATATATATATATATATATATATATTATATATATATACTATATATATCTTGATCCCTTACCCCTCAGTCTTTATCGTATATAAATATTGCTCCATAATCTTATTTTAATTTATCTCTAAAACAGCAGAATTTTCTATAACTATAACATCTGAATACTGTGTTTTTTAAACTTTTTTTGTATTAAGTAATATTAAGACTATATATAATATATATATATATATATAGTCTTTATTGTAATTGTATAAAATAAAATAAAAAATGAATACTGTATTAACAATCAAAATATATTAATGGATCAAGAACAAAGCTTGCGCACGTTTGTAACTCCATTATTCCAATGTCTCAATGTTTTTCAGTATTATATGAGGTGACTAGATGAGAAAGTCAGTTCATATGGATTATAAATTCTAACTTCTGTTGAGTATCCTTGGTGCCTAGAGAATCTAATCTTGTTTTTGCTGTCAGGTGTGTGGATCCGCAGGTTCATAGAACCTATAGGCATTCAAACAAGGTGTGCAGCAAGAAATCTTGCAATAATCAGGAAATTGTACACTTATGCCCTCCCCATACACATGTGGCAAGCAACCAGTGGACAAAAGATGTCAGGATGCAGGTAAGCAAGATACTGACTGTAGGTAAACACAAAGATTGAAAGTCTCAGGACACGACACTGTGTCTGGATATCCCACACGGACAGGAGACTGCGGCAAGATAGCCCACACCGACAGGAGACTGTGGCTGGATAGCCCACATGAACAGGGATCACAGAATGCAACTGGAGCCCTCTGACAGGGCACATGACAGGAACACTGCAGAAGCCCTCTGGACTAGGACAGGTACCTCATACTCAGATAGGGCACCAGCAGGAAACCCTCAGGCAAGCTGAATCAGGAGACTAGGAACTGGGTCAGAGCAAGCCAGGTCATAAATGGCAGGATCCACACAGAAAGCTGCTAGCAGCAGCACAGGACCAAACACTTCATGGAGCAGTAGTAGGCTGTTTATATTGCAATGCAAAGGCCTGGACTGAGAGGCAGAAACGGGTATTTAAGGAGGTATGCTGGTGCAGCTCAGAGGGCATTCCTAGAGTATTTGGCACCTGGGGCGGATCCTGTATGTGGCAACCCTCCACAAAGAAATTAATGTTGGCAAGAATACATTATTAGTATTACACACATTTGTAAATTGTATGTCAACTGGAAAGAAATGAAAACATAAATTATTAACTTAGAAATAAAAAAAGGTTAAATAAATAACATTTATTGAACATATTTGGTACAGCATAGCTCCCATCACTATACACGGAGCAGACATTGATGGTAGGGCAGCATAACCCCTATTACTATAAGCTAAGCCAGACATTGACATTGTGAGCCTCTGCCCCTAAAACAGCCTGCCTGTTCCACCCCTGCCCCTAAAATAGCCTACCTGTGACACCCCTCCCCCTTTAGCATCCTGCCTGTGCCACCTCTGCCCCTGAAACAGCCTGCCTGTGCCAAATTTGCCCCCTTAACAGCTTGTCTGTGCCATTGCTGCCAACTTACTACCTGCTTACCACTCTTGCAGATTTTACTGGTCTGGGGCCGGTTGAGCATCATTGGGGCGGCGCAGATGACTATTTGGTCCGATTGCGGCCGTCAGGATGCACCTGGAGCAGTATACCCACCCCACATATACTACTGCTGCAGCTGGTAAGGACATTAGCATACATGGTTCTTGTATTCCCTAATTAAAGACTAAATGATTCCCTTTTATAACCGTATCCTAAGATCATTAGGACTCCAATCACGCAGCGGAAAAAGAGGAATGAGTATGGGGTTCTGTAAGGTAAAGCCTAATCACAACTGTCTTTTTTTACAAGATTTCATTGTCCTATTTATGTAATGTCTCTGTTTAATCAACACTTCAGTGAGTAGAGCCTCTTCTTCTGCAGTACAGGATCATAGGGGGATTAATATTCAATGGCTGTTAAGTCATCTTAAAAGATACAAAAAAAAGCAGTCAAAGAAATGTTCAGAGTTGCAGGGCCTCTTACACTGTCTACTCAATGTTTAAATCCCCAGCCAAAAGTGTTTCAATAAGCTATCTATGCATATTGGCTGCTTCCCAAAGGGATTAAGATCAAGGATCAAAAATGCTCAGCTATAGTAATGAAATATGACTGCATAAAACGTTGAGGATGGTGCCCACTTAGTATCAGTGTAGGCCTTTTGGTTGTGTCAAGATACAGTATCTCACAAAAGTGAATACACCCCTCACATTTTTGTAAATATTTTATTATATCTTTTTATGTGACAACACTGTAGAAATGACATTAATGTGTAAACCTTGGCAACAAAAGTGAGTACACCCATAAGTGAAAATGTCCAAATTGAGCCCAATTAACCATTTCCCCTCCCCAGTATCATGTGACTCGCTATTGTTACAAGGTCTCAGGTGTGAATGGAGAGCAGGTGTGTTAAATTTGGTGTTATCGCCACTCCCACTCCCTCATACTGGTCACTGGAAGTTCAACATGGCACCTCATGGCAAAGAACTCTCTGAGGATCTGAAAAAAAAGAATTGTTGCTCTACAGAGCCAAGATTGCCAATACCCTGAAACTGAGCTGCAGCATGGTGGGCAAGACCATACAGCTGTGGGACAGGACAGGTCCCACTCAGAACAGGCCTTGCCATGGTCGACCAAAGAAGTTGAGTGTACGTGCTCAGCGTATATAGTTACATAGTTACATAGTTCATAAGGTTGAAAAAAGACCTAGGTCCATCAAGTTCAACCCTTCTACCTAACCTTCCTATTCTTCATCCAAAAGAAGGCAAAAAACACCCTAATTAAGCTACTTCGAATTCTGCCATCAGGGGAAAAAAATCCTTCTTGACTCCTTGGATCAAGAAGCTCTAAAATATTAATGTTATTCGATTTACATCCCTGTATGTCATGCCTTTCTAAGAAAATATCGAGGCCCCTTTTGAAGGTATCTAATGTATTGGATAACACCACCTCCCTTGGAAGTGAATTCCATACCTTTATTGTCCTCACTGTAAAGAATCCTTTCCTTGCTAAAGAAGCCGAGGGGAAAGGTGATGGACTGGCCAAGCATGTCCCCAGACCTAAACCCTATTGAGTATCTGTGGGGCATCCTCAAAGGAAGGTGGGGGAGTGCAAGGTCTCTAACATCCACCAGCTCCGTGATGTAGTCATGGAAGAGTTGAAAAGGACTTCAGTGCCAACCTGTGAAGCTCTGGTAAACTCCATGCCCATGAGTTATGGCAGTGCTGGAAAATAATGGTTGCCACACAAAATATTGACACTTTGGGTCCAATTTGGACATTTCCATTTGGGGGTGTACTCACTTTTGTTGCAAAGGTTTAGACATTAATGGCTGTGGGTTATTTTTGAGGGGACAGCAAATTTACACTGTTATACAGGCTGTACAAGCTCACTAGTTTACATTGTAGCAGAGTGTCATTTCTTCAGTGTTGTCACATGAAAAGATATAATAAAATATTTACAAAAATGTGAGGGGTGTACTCACTTGTGTGAGATCCTGTAACTAACAAAGTGAGATGCACTTATAGGACTTACAAGACAGAGACCTCTGTGGCCAGTATTTCTACCTGGATCTGATATCCAGCAGGTTTCAGCCAGGAGTGCAAATACTGAGGACCTGATGGGGAACTTTGTGTGGTTTGTTGTGTCTATTGTATGTAAATTACCCCTTGTACTGTTTAAATACCCCTGTGTTTCCAAATAAACTGTTTTCACTTCATGATGAGTGCTGTCTGATGCTTGGGGTGGACTGCTTATTGTTCCTTTCGGGACAATAGCCACACTGTATAGTTAAACTTCCGCTAGCCACAGTGCCAGCACAGCTCTGGAGCAGCGGCGTTCCCCCTTCTCTCTACAATGCTGGTTCTGTCTGGTGCTGAAGGGGTTAATCACTGGTGTCCTGGCAGTGGGAAGCAACATTCGGTGGGAGTACCCAGTCGGGGTAGATGGCGTTCCGTCACACATATCAATATATTGTTAAAAAAAGATAGTATAGACTAGAGTAGAATATAAAGAAGCATATTGTCCTTTTTAATTATCTTAAAAGCACAACAACCTATGTGATTGGGGTATAAGTGTGCTGGAGACATTTAAATGAATATCTTAATAATTTTATTTCTAGCATCTTTCCTGGAAAATTGTAATGGTCATGAATTAAATGAATTTTTTAAAATCAATTTTTTGTGTTTGTATTAGATGTGTATCATAGGTTATCATAGGTAAACTTGTTAAAAATATATTTTTCAATTTGTAGTGCCTTTTGTAGGTCTTTTTTCATTCTAATTGATAGTTTCTATATATTGGTAAAGTTCTAAAAGAAAGTACCATCTATTGTGAAACAACAATACATAATTTGCTACACTAAATGAGAAAAAGGGAAGTTAAGGTTGAACAAAGAAATAGTGAATATAATGGAAATGCTTTCATCTTCAAGGATTTGAAAAGTATGAAATGCTCCTAAAGACTTGCCATATGGCAGCTATTGTGCTTTTCCCATTTTTAATTAAGTTAAAATGAAGTTATTTTGGAAAACATCATATCATCATCGTATCAATTTCAGTTACCAGTCAGACAACACAAAAGAAGGATCTGTGATTAAAAATGCATTGCTGATCAAGCCATATACTAACCAGCAGCTCTCGATCTCCAATTGTGAAAGGTTATCAGTCAGGTATCGTCAGCTCATTATGATTTATGTTTATCTGTGTAGTGTCACCTAAATCCATCATTTGCTCTCAGGGTAACACAAGCTACAACAGTATTCATCTGAATTGTCATTTAATTGGTATGATATTACCAAACTGATATAATTCCTTTAGAAATGCATGTATGAGGTTTTTGTTGGAAGCTTTACAGAGGATCAAACGTAAAGTGTGAAACATTAACTATGTAAAAATATTTTATAAAAAACGGCAACTTCAAATACATTGCATTAACATTTAATGCCCAGTGGTTTATGCAAGTCATTAATATTTGTATTAAAATATTTAAATAAATAAATATATTTTACTGTGGATATAAAAAAGTCTACACATCCCTGTTAAAATACCAGGTTCTTGTGATGTTAAAGAATGAGACAAAGATAAATCATGTCAGAGCTTTTTCCAGAAAATGGTCACACAATTGCCTTAATGTCATAATAATTTATTAATTATTTCTGTATGGTCCCCTTATATCCCATTCAGCCTCACCAACACAGAATAATTACAGTACTTTGTAAGTGCAGCCAATAAGTGGAAGGAAAGTGCTTTCATTGCAATGATGTGATTTCTATGCATGAGAATTAGGGAGTTCCTTAGACACTCCTGAGACACTGGTGGAGTTGGTACAATTGGAGCACAGGAGAAGTATATGGCTTAACACCTCTCCTGCAAGCCAAGAACAGGGGTGGGGGGATCCATTTAGAGAGATCCCTCCATGCATTTGTAAGCGAAACATTTGTACATTAAAGTGTTATGATGGCTGGAGCATCCCTTTAACCATACCTGTGACATTCAAATATAATTCCATTTGGGTGGTACTGCAATCACAAGACAACTTACCAATGAGGGGTTGTGTATGATACATCTCACTAAAAGGAATGTAATGGGCCTTTTCACTTTTTCCACAGCAAAATAATGGCATAAAAACAGTCACACTATGCAGCATTTTGCAAGATTTCTATCTCCATTACTCTGCAAGTTACTATATCTGAAAGGCTGACCCAGCAGGAACTAACATATTATTTTATATAATAATAAGGTTATTTTATATAATGACACAAGGTTTGTCCCGCCCTCCCTTCCTGTTTATTGTGGTATGTTAGGGTATTTGTGTTATGTTGGGGTATTTATGCTGTCACAGCCGGGTGGGTAGCTTACCCGGCATCTAAGGGGTGTAAATGCTCTTGGTGAGAGCATTTCGTGGGAGTTTTCCGGTAGGTGGTGCTGGGAGCCTCAGGTCTGGGTTTGGGCATCTTGGTATGTCCGTCCCTGTGTGGTGGCTCCTAGTTTGCCTGGTAGGCTTTATGGTTTATGTTATTTATGTTTATGGATGTTATTTATTATATTTATGTGTTCAGTTGGTAGTCTTTGCCCTGTTAACACAACAAGGTGTTGGGCCTAAGGTTGGATGTCATTAACCTGGTTAAACTAGCATGTCCAATTCATTAGCCATGCCTAATGTTTCTTACATTGGTCAATCTGCATCATTTGCGAATTGATTTCCAATTATTAGAATTATGACTGCCTTGGAATTATAATATATAACATTCAGGGGATAATGTCATAAGTCCCAGTATCTGAGAAAGACAATTTTGTTTTAGGTGGTAGGGTTATGGGTGTAGCTGAGCGTAGGACCGCCATAAGACATTATGTAACTTTGTGACTTATTTATGTTCTTCAGTAGTACATTCAAAAGAAGAATAATGCCTATGCTTTTTGCTGTTTATACACAATCATACCCACGAGATATTCTAAAGTTTTTAAAAAGGAGAGACAAGAATTTGTGGTCCAAAAAGGACCATCCCTCCTAAAAGGGGGACCTTTCACGTCAAAGACCATACTTGAGAATTTCCTTGGTCTGGCACCCTGGATTTCCCTATTTCCTGCTCCTTACAAGGTGGAGGAAAGGGGGTGTTTCCAAACCAAGAGGACAGGATTAGCCAAACATATCGACAATAGTCCAGCTTTGGAAATTGTTTGACTTAGGCAAGGAGTTTTGGGGCTCAGCACAAAGCTTAAATACAGGGCTGATTTTTTTGGGCCTCTCAGCAAAATCCAGAGAGTTCCCAAGTCACTCAATGATCCAAGTAACCCATTAGCTGTCCATAGCTGACACATACGTTTTAGAGATATTCACTACCTGTAACATTCCACCCTTTGCAGGCTGGAATACATACAACCTTGTGCTGCTCATGTTGTTTCTCAACCTCTAGTGGTCGCCCTTGTCAGACCATCATCATGTACAGTTGTAGCTTGTTGCCTGATTTAGCCTGCCTATTTAAACCTGCCCAGTCAGGGCCTTTGCATTGAAGTTAGTGAACCGTTTTGCTTTGGCCCTGTGTACCTGATTCCTAAATTACTATTTGGTTTCCTGAGTACCTGATACTGACTTGTTCCTGCCTTGAGCCCAGCCAGAGGGCTACCTGTCATGTGCGCCCCATCCAGAGGGCTACCTGTTGTGTATGCCCCATCCAGAGGGCTACCTGTCATCCGAGGGCTGTCATGTGCGCCATCCAGAGGGCTACCTGTCATGTGCGCCCCATCCAGAGGGCTACCTGTCATGTGCGCCCCATCCAGAGGCTACCTTCATGTGCGCCCCATCCAGACGGCTACCTGTCATGTGCGCCCCATCATGCATCATGGGGTACAGACGGAGTCCCGTGTATCCCCTGCACCTGGGCTCCTACCAGACCTGTTCACCCGGTTTGTGACACCACCATCAATAAATGTTGTATTGAGAATACTTCGTTTTCAAGGGAAAAAAAACACTCATATGGAGAGTGCATCTCACTTGTTCTCCACATGTTATGAAACATGAAACAGCTCACAAATCATACTGCTGGCTATTATCACTGGTTTATGAATGCTAGAAGACAGATTTACATAAAACAATATTTCTGGCAATCTGGGGATTAGGTTACAGTACTGCAAATTTATTACTGATGAAATTGCTAACGTTGATAATCACATTGGTGATTGAATTACTGTATTAATGATGAAATACAAGGTGGTAAAATGTTGGGCAATGACAACTGCTGTTTGTCTGAGATAGAATAATGATGGTGTTTGTAATACACAGCTTTTCCCATTTCAGTAAATGTACTATTCAGAGATTCAGACACTAGTCAAACACCACTCTTGATACTAGTGTAGTGAGGTGGTTATTCGGGTAAGATTGGTTGGGTGGCCTGCCTGCCCAATACACTTGTAGGGCAAGCCCTGTCTCTCTCTCTCTGTCTCTCGTTTCCTTATGTGGACAACTGAAATGTTAGGGTGTATGCCACAGGTTCTAACATTAAAATCTATGCTTCAATATTGGGGCAAATTTGTAAACAGGGAGCAGTCACCATGGAATCCAATGGAATGTTACTAATTTCTCTACATTTAGCACTTTTTATGAGAAACTTTATAATAACACAGTCCTTTAAGCTGTATGAGTGGGCCTGTGTATTAGGTGTTTTATATATGTTATATACTATACCATTATTACTTCTCATTTCACCATTATTTTGTACTCTGTACAACTGCTACCAGAAAATGAAGCACTCTGTACTGGTAATGCAAAATTTATCAACATCAATTTAGCCAATAGAAGTCCCATAGTACCAGCTGATTTAAAAGTAATTCGGTCCTTAGTCTGATAAGTCATGAGGTATTAGAAGGTGAGTGAAGGAATTTAAGTGTAAGCGTTTCCTAAACATTATATTTATGTTACAAGTGACTACGTTGCTGTGCTTATTGATATTATTTAGGACATTATGCTAATTCATATGTAATACATTTCCAAATATGCATTTCTGCATGATCTGTACAGCCAGAGATTCAGAATTATAGCCAGTTACAATTTATGACACCAGCTGTTAAGATGATAGCCGTAGAGGAAATCACTGCAACATCTTTGCGTACGTATGTGTTAAATGCCAAGTCTAAGCAAGGTTCTTAACACTTGTGTCGGTTTTGCTACATTCACAATGCATTATTAAATATCAGTTATAACTTATTTATGGCTTCGGTACAGCAGAACATTACTCTCTTGATTATGTAAATTTAATTGCTGGAGCACTGCTTACTTATCGGGCATGCATTTCCCTTGAGAATCTCTTGGTATTCTCCCAAGTGTTTGAGTGAGTGCAAATATTGCTCTCCTTACTCACTATGCCTAGAAAGAAACCAACTGTGCTTTGTTGATGAGGTTCATGGGTGATAAAATATACATTTGACCTTTTGGCTAAGATTAATTGAATATCCGTAAGATATTCGAAAGCTTGGTCTTTTGGCCTTGATGCTGGGTAGGGCTTGGATCCCTTTAGTTTACTATACCGAAGCATTCAATGTGATGGTGTATTGTGCAGGGGTAATTTTTATTACATTGCTGGGCTGTGAGCACCAAAAAACATGTTGGACCCATTGTTCACTTATTTTTGTTTTCTTCTTTAACAAAAAAAACTACCCTAGTGTGAGGGTGGAGGGAGAACATCAGCCATGTCCCGAAGCTGTTATGACACCTCTGATTGCACCTAATTTTTTTTTTACATTGTAAATGCTACAGTGGTGCTGGTTCCCTGAAGACTCATCTACTGTGAGGTTGGGCTATGCCTTTTGTCCGCCATACTTTTTGAAACTGAGGCTTTGGTTAAGGAAGGAAAGGAGGTGCTGCACATCCCCCGCAGAAAGTATAGCCACAGAAGAGGAACATTGGGAACCTGACCTCCACTATTACCCAACCATTTAGGTACTTTGGGCTTCTAGTGAAAAAAATATACATCTGGGGCTGTTTATTCCCTTATGTGAAACACAATTACGGTGTTTTTCAATTATACACTGCCATTGGGGGTTGGAATAATGAGATAAGAAGTGAGACTCTTCCAAGTAGTATTCAATGGAAGACATGTTACTTTAGTGTTGTCCATTCTTGACTTAAGTATAAACTCACCCTGCTCCCTGCTCCTAACTGGCAATAAGCCAAAATGTACACTTGGACCGGTTGGCTCTGTTGTGTATAGGAAATTGTATTATCAGTACCGGACTTCCTCTGTGGAAGCACTACTCCGATATCTTGGTTTTGTTTCTTTGTAACAGTGCAAGTGAAGATTCACTGGAGGGCAGGGCATTTAAGTGTTGCCCATTCTCAGCTGAGCTAGTCTTGCATATTTCTCCTTGGGAATTTCTTGGGGTTCTGCTTTGTGCGTTCAAACATGTACCTCACTCACTGTTCTATGTGCCTAGTGGGGGTACTATCTGCACCTGATGGACAACACCAACAATAGCTGTAAGCCCTATAGGGCTGGTGTACCATACCTGTCTTTGATACTAATCACTATTTTTATTGCTGATCTTGGGTGGTAGTGAGAGGATTTTTTAAAATTGGGCCTGGAAAAATCCTGGTGTTCTGTGAAGTTCTCAGGGAAGAACCAAGTGTTTTACTGGCCTCCCGGCTGGGGGGAGCAGAAATATTTCACACTTCTCAAGCACTGCCTCTTTTGCAGGCCTTTTGTCATTGCGTGGGGAAGAAGACTGCATTGCAATTGGTATAAGCGAACGAGACATATTGTCCATTTTGGACAATCCTTTGCTTCCAATTTTGTGAAAACAGTTTCGGGGAAGGCCCTTTTCTTTTCCAGCATGACTAGGCACTAGTGGTCCATAAATGCATGTTTAGATGAGTTTGTTGTAAAAGAACTTCACTGGGCCGCACAGAGCTCTGACCTCAACCCTATCGAACACCTTTAGGATGCACTGGAACGGAGATTGTGAGCCAGGCCTTCTCGTCCAACATCAGTGCCTGACCTCACAAATACTCTACTGGATGAATGGACAAAAATTCCCACAGAAACACTCCAAAATCTTGTGGAAAGCCTTCCCAGAAGAGTGGAAGTTGTTATCGCTGCAAAGGGGGGACCAACTGAACATTAATGTCTGTGTATTTAAATATCATAAAAGTCCTTGTTGGTGTAATGTTCAGGTCTCCCAATACTTTTGCCCATATAGTGCTCTTTCCAAGCAGGTAAACACATTATATTGGATGTCCAGATATTCCCAAAAATGTAAAATTATGGAGGTATGCTGTAAATTCCACATTTTATGAAGCCTTATGTATTTTCATGTAAAATCTTCACTAGTGTCCCTGACAGGTCTGATTGAGTGGGCCATAAACCAAACTTCTGATTCCCCTGGGTAACACCCAGGAGGGCCTGGCCTCTTAAAAAAAACAAACAACTTGTATTTATATAATATGGCTTTTGAGGAATACAAAGAAGATGTTTCTTTTTACCAACTACAAGGAGAACTTTACCATTTGAAGTCCCCACAAGGACTCATACAGTATACTGGAAATTGTAGTTAAGTTAAACAATATTTAACTTTTTTTAAGTCCTTTAATTTTTAACCAGCATTCCAAAAGAAAAAAGTACAAATTGCAATAATTACAAAATATTCAAGCAATAGGTAATTTCTATAAATTAATAAGAAACTGCTAAAAGCTGTACTGGTGATAGTGGCATATAAACAGATTTAGACTTTGAATCTTAATACTTTATTACGTGAACGGGATGGGAAGAGAATGTACTAGGATACAGCAAGCCACTTAGATAAAAAAATTCAAAGTATAATTCATTTAGCAGTTATGTCAATCGCTTTGACTACCTATAATAAATAGTACAAGTCTTTTAGCTAAGATCAAGTACCTGTGAGAGGGGCAAATTGTGATCATCTAGCCCTATGGCTGAGGATGTATTGAAGCTTGGGGTCTCTTTTGGAGCCCCATATTATTGTCTATTTGGGTGCTTATCATTGTGTGCTTTTGTGACTGGGTTGGTAACTCTGCACTTTTTTTTCTTTACCAATTGGCCTGGCCTGTAGCTAGTTGGTGATGGGTACCTTTTTATTATGAGAACCGTAGGCTTGGGCCATATTTTCCTTATGCACTGCACTTTTTTTGTTTTATGCATGTGTGTCACCTTGGCATGATTGAGTTGTTTTAACTTTTTACATGGACTGGAAACTTCACTGTATTTAACCCAAATGTGAATTGCAGTACATTTTGCACTTCAAAGTTTTTGGTCACTGTCCCCTTTATTATACATACATATATATATATATATATATATATATATATAGAGAGAGACAGGAGAGAGAGAGAGAGAGATCAACTGTTTTCTGTAGTTCAACACAGACAGACATATTTGCAACAGTTTAATGTCTAGTTGCCTTATTGTATTTTTGTGCTCTTTTGTGTTAATGTTACTTGAAAATGCCCAGCATTGTGTATTATGTCTCTGGGAAATGGTGACTATGCCAGATTTCATAAGAAAATTACATTTCTTGCTACAGTCTATGGTAATAAGGTTTGTTGGCTGTGATTTATTTCTTCTTAACCAGTGTTTCCTTAGAAACAAGAATATCCAGAAACATAAATGCTATGAAGACTTACTTTAAAACACTAGCAGTTTTCTTGCCTGCCTTCTTCTTTGTGAAAAAAACATAGTGGGGGCATGTGATAACCTGTAAGATCTCAATGAGAAAAAAACCTCCCTGTTCTGGAACCCTACATTTGAAGAGTCTTAAGCATAAATAGATTAATTTGCTTTCCTACCCTGTCTTCCATGGTAAAAATATGTTGAGAATGGCTAAGAAGTAGACCGACCCAGGGCCTTAGGAAGGGTGAGGCGAGAGAGCCACTCACCTCGGGCGCAGCTGCGAGGGGGTGTACAGCCGCCAGATCAGCAGCTGCAGCCCCCAGGACTGGTTGGGGAGATCACTGATCTCTCTAACAGCTCAACAGGGCCCCGTGGTGAATCACCGTGAAGCCCCTAAAAAAACAGTAGCATATCTATAGGGGAGGGGGCAAACAAAGAGGCCACATACCGCTGGGCCAGTCTTCAGGGGAGTGCCGAGGCAGCTGCATGATTGTGCCCTCCCCAACCAGCCCTGCTCATCAGGCGCCCCTGTAGGCAGTGTGCCCCCAGGCACCATTAGCGCTGGTCTGGGGAGGAGGTGTCCGATGAGCAGGGCTGGTTGGGGAGATCACAATCCCCCTCTAACCTGCCCATCATTAGGGAAGGGTCAATTCAGACCTCGGCTTCCGTGCTCCCTAATCACTATGTGTCGGCAAATGATGCAGAGCGTCGGGATATGATGTCATACTTTACTACAATTGGGTGGATTACAGATTAATTAAATTATTTAGTGCTTTAACTCAAGAGCTTTAAAATATGAAAAGACTAATGTTCGCTTTACATAGTTTTTCTTTTTACCCTTACGGTTGTCATTTCTTATAGTTGAGTGCTGTTTCTGCTACACATGTTAAAATGAACGAAGAGGGCAATGCAAAGTAAAGCAGCACAGATGGCAAACAAGCAAATAATGACACTGACAACAGAATCTTCCATAAGGAAAGAATCATCAGAAGAAAGCAGCAGGAATCCACAGGAGTTAATGAAGGCAGGCAGATCAACAGCCGTTTTGGCAGTATTGTTACATTGAAAAAGGAGCACATACCCTATACCATTATTCTTAGAATGAGCACCAGGCATGTGTCCTCGACAATAACACAGTTTATCATTCTGTGACTGCTGTTTGATAAAAGGAAAAACTATAATTTGATTTGGTAATACATTGTATTATACAAATATAGCTCTAACAGCATTGTTTTTTTAATGCAACAATACCGCTAAAAATTATGACATTTTAATGTATATATCAGACCAGTTCCCCAGTACATAACATTGCAAGGGATTTGACAAAGAGCTGACACAAGTTTGCGGTTATAGTAACACTAGAATGTCATAGACAGATGGATGGAATCATTAAGTTGTGGCCAAGACGTCCAGAGACTTTAGGTTATCTTTCAATCAGGTTTCAAGTAGAGCCCTACGCGGTACTGTATTCTTAATCCCGCTGAATTTCTGACCATTACCGCCCGCTCCCGCAACGTGTGTGTGTTCCACTCCTGACCGCTCCCGCAACACATGTGTCCAATCCCGCCCGCTCCCAAAACATATGTGTCCAATCCCGCCCGCTCATGCAAACATCAATCACAAACATTTATTCACTCATTAATATACTCATTCATTCTCTCATACACAGATACTAACCATTCACAGATACTCATTCATTCCCTCAATCATGCATACTTGTTCATACAAACTCCCCACCCCTTATCTAAACTGCAGATTTCTTGCGCACTCCCGCAAGGCTGCCTTTGCGTTGCTTGCACACAGCATTTCTTCTGTTGTCCCTCCCAGTGGAAGCAGGAACTCAGCAGAGTCATATGACGTGACGTAAATTCATGTGATTCCGCTGGGTTCCTGGGTGGAACAAGTGAAGAGACACTGTGTGCGAGCAACGCGAAGGCAGCCTTGTGGGAGCACGTGGGATTACTGGGACCCACAGGTACATTGTCTGACCGCCCGCAACACCTGAAAAACCGCCCGCACCCGCAAGTTTTTGATGGGTCCCATATCCCGATGCAGTCCTCTAGTTTCAAGGGTACCAGCAGTTGTCTGTGGCTATACATATTCTGATAGCCCCATTTTTAAAGCCAAAAAATGCAGATTTACTTATGTCATTGACAATTCACCACTAGTCAGGAAGAGTTTTCATATCAAATAAAGATTATGCTTTACCTCATGTAATGTTTTATAATGTTAAATCCTTGATTTAAAACCAACTTTTAAATATGCAACCTCTAATTTATGCAGATTTTTATTTTTGGTGAACAATCGTGTGCATTTACATTTTATAGAAGCAAACCTTGAATTTAAAACATTCCATGGAAATGTGCGCATACTTTTTATTTGATTCTGTCAAGGTACAATGTCCTTATGTGCTAAACCAAAACTTTGTAAAGCACATCATGTGAAGTAAGCCAATGATATGGAACATTAGTGACATGAATAAATAGCAACTTTTGCAAATGTAAAGGGGTTAATGAAACATTATATGGCTGCTGACCTTTTTGCATTAAAAGCTACTAATATACAGAAAATGTGGTAATGAGAGTACCATTGACTCAAGATAAGTAAGAATTCTAGCTAAAAGGAATTTTTTCCCCATGCATACAGATTATAATAACCCCTAATTGTGTTTTTTTTTTTGTCAGTGCACAAAGAAAGGTGCCTAATGATGGATGATTTTCATCAAGGCGGAATAAATGGTTTAAGAATGTAACATATTCTCAGCCTTTCATGCTTCTCAGGGAAGAGATTTAATAGAAAGTCTGATTACTGGCCTTGATGGGAAGATGCATAAGTGGATCAGAGTTCCAGAGCATCTATTCTAGAACATATGTATCTTGTGAATTATTATGACTACCGTGGCAAATGGTACTTAGAATCTGGCAAGAACAGTTTATTGTACTTAGTCGTTCCACGCAAATACTTCCACTTTTCATATTAATAATATATCTCATCTCTTGTCTCTCAACGTAAAAAAAAACATGTTTTGTATGGTTGGATCTCACAGTCTCAACAAAACCATATTATCACATAATTGCACTTTGTGTAGACACAAAGTGTGAATTTTAAAAATGACTTCCCATAAAAAAAAAAAAAAAAAAAGCAAGAGATCTAACATTAAATCTGTTTTAATACAATTATTTACAATGAAAACATTTTCTAAATCATTTTCTATATGATTCAACTGATTTTTTTGTGATCGCCAACATGATTTCCTATTCTTTTGTAGTTTTCTGGTCACCTGCTTTTCCATCTAATACATGCCCTAACTTTTTTCTCATCTGAATAGCTCTTTGAGGAGCACAGACTGTATAATTTTACATGTAGTACTAGGACAATGCTATGTCAGGGCTTTTTTATTTATGTTTGTTTATTATTTATTGTTTATTATTTAGCGGTGTGAACAGTATGGATATAGATCTCTTTAGAGATTGCACAATGGCATCACTGAGCTCATAATGTTTTTTTTTTCATGTTTATGAATTTTGTTTACAAACGTAAAAAGACCTTTTAGAAACTTTTCAAACTTTACAACCACATTGCAACTAGATTTGCTAATGTATTTACATGGAATATAACAAAACCTAAATTAGAATAGGACTAGGCTTCAGGTGACAGGTCTAGGGGGGTGGCAGCCGCTCTACACCACTGCTTAGCAGGACAGTATTGAGTTTAGGTGTTTCAGCTAATCAAGCACATAGATATCCCATCTCCATAGATATACATTGGCAGTACAATGAGTTGTATCAGTGACTTTAATACTACAGCATACAAAGACATTTTAGACAAGTGTATGCTTCCGGCTTTGTGACATCAGTATGGGGAAGGCTGTCCTTGCTGTATCATGGTGGCAGCTCCATATTAATCTGACCATGAGTGCATCGTCTTGGAATGGGAAGTGCAACTTCATATAGGTGTAATTTTGATTATAGTATATAGTGTATACTAGACCTTATTAGGTATGACATGGATAACTCTGTGGTTAATGTTAAGAGGGAAATCAGAGGGCAAAGCAGTCCTGTTCATCAGTGCATTGTTCTGCTCTTGGTCAACTACGGTAAGTTAGGGAAACAGAGGTGTAGATCAGTTGTAGGCAACCTTCGGCTCTCCAGATGTTGTGAACTGCATTTACCTTGATGCTTTGCCAGCAGTATGAATGTAAGAGCATTATGGGAGATGTAGTCCACAACATCAGGAGAGCCAAAGATTGCCTACCCCTGGTCTAGATTAATTGTAGCACTTCTAGAGAGATTGGCATTGGAGTGTTTGGATCCAGATTCTCTAAAGACTATTTCTTTGTTACTAAGTTCATAATACATATTGATGTCCAACTTTTATGACTAAAAATAGCTCTAACAGTGACCTGGAAATCGATGTCGGTTAGAATGGAGCCTTGTGGGATTTGGTATTTTCAAGTGAGTAACTAAGCAACAGTTATTGGAACTCTCAACAAGTGCCTGTCAATAATTCTAACCTTAATACAATGTGTCCTTTAAGAATGGATTGAAAAAAACTATTTTCAAACGAGTCCCCATGATAAAGACACATGTGTTTTTTAAAAGAATCAAACATTTTCAAAATAACTTTAGTATACAGTATTTTTTTTGTAAATGTAAATATATTAATTAGCTTCAATAACACCATTGTGTGTCTCTAGCTGGTAAATTGATATGTAATAAGGAAGGATTGAAAAAATCAACATTATTAATGCATAGTCTGCATACTGCAAACTAGTGTCTTTTACAACAGTACTTTCCTTGAGGACTGATGCAGCAGACCAACCTAAGAACTTTTCAATTAACCTAGGTCAGTTTAGCAAAATTTAAAAAAATTGGATGACTTGCTTTAAAATTATTGGATTAATTATGCCACCAATTTCTTGGATTGTTTTAAAACAAGTTCAACCCAGGAGAGACAAACCTATAACATAAAGGAGGTGGTTTGTCTGGTACATTAAAAAAAAAAACATTCTTTCTTCTTTCTTCAGTATCAGCTCTGTCAACAAGGTCTTCTTGAGCACCTCCGCAAAAGGGCAGAACCTCCGAACACCTTTTCCTCTGATTGGAGTAATGGGGGAATGGCTGTCCCTGTGTTGTGCTCTGAGGCTTATCCCTCATCTTGGAGCACCTCCGCTAAAGCTGTTTTGTGTGATAGGTGTGTTGGATGTCAAGAGAAGAGAGAGGTCCCTTAAAACTAGAAGTCCTTAAAGGTACCATAGTAGTTCCTAATCATATAAAAATCTAAGAAAATTGGAAAAAAAACCATCTATGTGGAACAGCACCTTTAAAAACACCTTTGCTGGACCATTCCCATTGCTTAAAGCTTTTTGTGTACTATAGAGGTAAAGCTCTTTCTTATTGTTTTTTGTTACAATATTTTTCAAAGCACAGAGATGGGGTGAAGAAATGTGCCTGGATCTGAAACGTGGCATTGCCTGTGTAGCTGCCAGAACAAGTCTCCAAAAATCTTCCTAGTAGAAAAGCACTGGCTAGGAACATTCCTCCATTCCTAGATAATTTATCTTATGTCCTGCCTCACAGTATCTATAAGATCTATTGTATTGAGCTGGCCTATATCACTTCCTCAGATATGAATGAATGACCCAGTACCATCACCAACTTGAGATGAGAACTTAAAAAACACACACCACAGCCTTCAGCCGAGATGCTTGAAGAAATGACCTCCTTAGTGGAGCCAGAGAATATAGAAAAATAGAGAAAATGGTAAAAGACCAATGTTACAAACAGAAAACATTTTAGAAAGAGAAGTTTAAATTGCTCAGGGAAAATTTGTTTCCTACCATATACATAACTTATAACCAAGCCTCTTCTTAGTATACTGCATTGGTCATATTTTAGAGGATAAACAGTTAATTGTGCAGTATATATAAAACACACGTTTAGTGTGCTGTTATTTGAAAGTAGTTCCATAAAAAATGTATGCGTCCTGCATTATTTATCCTATAATGAATAGAACTTTAGAGCAATCATCTTTATTGGGGCAGACTGTCGGGATGCTGTACCCAGGAGAGATGATATCTAAGTGAACTGAAATATACAGCTTATTTCTTACCAAAAAAGGTGAGTATGAGAACCCTACGAGAACCCGATGGATAAAATGTGGACTATTTTCATTTAGTTCCTAGAAAATACTTTCTCTTTAATAACCAAACTCCTTCAATTTTATGGAGTCGGGGGGGGGGAGGAATTCAGCCATAGTGGATTTCCCTTGACACTGCTCCTGCAACCAGAAGATTATCACCCAGACCCAGAGGAACAACGCTTCACAAAGATTATAACAGAGGACATCTTACTGCACACACTGTGCAAGCAGCATTTGGTTCCAGATTCCCTTCTTCTTCTTGTATGCCTTCACTTATTGGTTTCATCACCGTTTCATGGCATCTCCATGGCAACTGGCTGAAAATGAAGAAAAAAACACGAAGAACGAATATTCGCCCTAATATTCATACAATACGAAAAAAATTCCATCGAAGACGAACATGAAGACTTCTGTTATTTAGCTGTCAAGTTAATTAATTCTGAGATTGTGTGCTAAAAAGCACTTTCTGTCCCACTGGGAGAAAGGCACTATATAAATACTATGTGTAGTAATTATGTATAATTTTTTTATAATATTTGGGATGACCCCCTCTCTTTGTGACACTTGTAGGAGGGGGACATCAAGTGGCTTTTTGGTCAGGAGTGATTTGATCACCCACAGCCCACACTTCACTGGTTCTGCAACAGTTTAAACGCTAAAATGCATACCCACCAAAAGACCATACAAACAAGACTTTTAAGGTTGTGCCAAACACGCTATTCAAGCCAAGTGGTGGGAGAACAAAACTGTAGGAATAATATTTAACACTAATGAGAAGGACTTGTTTTTCTTTCTCTCCTCGTCACATTTCCTCATGCCCCCCACCCACATACTACTATTAAATTGGGAAGAACATTATGAACATTATGTTTCAAGTGGACTTTGATTAGAATTCATAGTTCAATTGTTTATCTGACAAAACTACTGTTATAAGATAGGGATTTGAGGGTGATTAATAACGTTAACTTCTTATGGCATCCCAAGCACAAACCTACATGCCCTGTTTTCGAGATCCGTTGCCCCGCCCCCTGAGGGGCAGAGGACATGAGTGTGCTGATCAAGCTGAGGGACATGACAGGCACTACCACTCACATATTCCTTACACTTGACTAAGGTTGAGGCAGCCAATTCCACAAGGCCTCCTAAAGGCAAAAATGTATCCAGTACCGTTAAGGTAATCTCCTGGAATGTGACGACTCTCAATTCTCCAGTCACAATATATCAAGTACTTGCATATCTCTTAAAATATAACCCACACATAGTGCTACTTCAAGAAACACATTGGAATAAGGGAGACGGATCCACGTTGTAAGACAGATGGATTCATGGATGGATGTGTTTGTCAGAAAGAAACCCAAGGTCATGAAGTGGCCTGGTCCCTGTGTGGTGCAGCCTTTGAGTGACTAGACACAGGTGGGCCACATACAAGAACTTTAAAAGGAAAATATTTCAACCACATAGACCTTGTATCATGTTTTGTCAAGTTGTATTGGACGAGTTGCAACAATTTATGAAACGTAATGACCTTTTTAAAATTCTAGGTCCACCCTTATGGTAAAACAATAACAATGACATATATTTTTCACAGTAATATAACCCACATATTTGACATGTCCTTGCTGTAGATCCAGAACAATGCGCCTCACTTTGAAGCAAAAAAAACCTTCTTGACTTTAAAATGACCAATATTTAATGACATCTGTTTATTTTGATAGCACAAACTGTGTGGGTAGTGAATCCCTCTAAGATGCCCTGTTGTGTAAATAAATTCAACCTTTCTAGCCTTTCTTCATAACTTTAAGGTATAGGTTGCACATGTATTTCTTTTCCCTAAAAGCAAAATTTTGTCAATATCTGCTAAATAGCTGCCCAGTCCTCCAGCTTGACCAAATCTCCCCGCAGACAAGTAACGTCTAGTTCAGAATATATTATCTTGCTTAATTTTGTGTCATCTTCCGATACCAAATACGACGGTATAAAATCAGTATTAAATGACTGCTACATACAGTATTTGCAAGACAAACTCATAACCAACTCATTTCAGGAATGGGCCTTGATCTTTTAAGACAAAAATAAACAGGACAAAATGTTTTTTTTTTTTAAGATATTTGGGAAACTTTTATTTTAACACTGCAACATCAAATTACTTTAGTATTTCAACACAGAACAGTATTGTTTCCACAGACACTATAATGACTACACAACTGTTGACAGTTCATGTCCTCTCTTGGATGTACTTGTTGTTTAGGTCAGATATGCAGCTAAATACAAGTTTCTGCTGTCTCTTTTCCTGGAAAAGTTTTGTGATAGCAGCCCTAATGTTATGATTATGTTTAGGTTTATTATTGTACCTTACCTTTGGAAGCGCTATAAATACTTCTTTATGATACAAAACTACTTCCCTGGAATTTCAATACTTGGTTTAAGCTCTATTGCCGTTAAGAGGTTCAGACTAAATGCCAGCTGGGCCTTGGGTCAACCGATTGTTTTACAGTTTTTTTACTAAAACAAATTACGTTATACAGATCATCATTATTTAATAGCCCCATCAAAAAAGTAATATTTTAGCAAATCATGCCAACTTCACATATGACAAAAAGAAGTGGGGGGAAAACGTAAACACAATTTGTCTTGTGTACTTTACATGTAATGACTCATTTACCAGGAAATCTGCATTACAAAAGATTTATGCTTTCACTCTTTATGTGTTGCTATAGTAACAAATTAAGGTTTCATCATAAAACAAGACCTGCAAAACACAGAAATAATTAACATGCATCTGTTAAAAAGCAATATTTGGTTTTAATTGCTTCATTGCCAGAAAAATATTGCAGTGAAATTTAAATTATGACGGCCAATAAAATCAAAACTGCTACATCTTAATTTTCTGCAAAACAGATTTAATTGTTGACTTGAGGGGTTTTGAATTTAATCACTTAGTGGTCATTTGGAAAGGTGTAAGCATTCTCTTACACTAATCCCTAATAAACTAAATTGTGGTAACCAACAAATAGTGGAGGTGCTGGGTGCTTAGTAAATTCACATATTGAGTTCATTAAATTCACTTGATGGATGCCATAACGTTTTAAAAATAAATTCTAGAACCCTGTTGGCACTCTTGTGCATTTTCTTTGAGCACCACTTGTGTGTGGCATGTATTGCATAAAGGTTGATCATTGATGGTTTTAATGATTAAAAAAAAATCACATTTTTGGTGCAGTTGGATCCAAGTCAGTAGAGTATGTCTCAGCCATTGAAGCTGTTTTTCTTGGTTTTTGGTTGCTTGGTTATGTGCCATCCTTTGATTAATGTGCAAACAAAACCCTTTAATTACAATTCCCTATGTTTTGAATTAAACAAGAATAGTCCGCAAAAAAACGTTGTGTTGGGCTATTTCATTGTACATGCACCAAAGGCAAAATAACATTTTAGGGTTTTGTTACTCACACTTCTGCCAATTGAATGCCAACTCAATGTCTGCCAATTGAGTTACGTTCATTCATCCTTTCAATCCAAGTTGGACCCCACTTAACATCTTATCAAAAGTATATTTTTTGTTCTGTTCTGTGATTTGATAAAGCTTTAGTGATTTCTCGGTAAGGCTTATTTTAAAGGAGCAATTTTAGGAGGGGAAAAAACCACGTAACTTAATCTCATTACATTTGCATGTACAAATGACGGCATTTTATTTTTATACATTAACTGTGAGTTTTTGGATTCAAATAATAGTGTAAATTTTCACAGCAGAAGACTTTTAGCAAGAACAATGTTAATGGTGTTCCAGTGAACGGAAACTTTCAATTTTTTTAAAAAAAGGTATCAACACCACATGCCACAGAGCCCAGTGAAGGGTTAATGTGCCTTACTTTTCCATTTTCCTTCAATGCTAATGGCTGTTCAGAGGCCCTGTGATCATCTAGTACCTGTGACTGCTCCTGCTATCAAACAATTTCAAACAGGAGGGTGTATGGATTACTTGAAATAATACAAAGATATTCCTACTGGGTGCAGTAAAACTAGGTCTGCAGTCCCAGCTTTTCTGCTATCAAAATGAAAAATGAAAGTGAAAATAGATGCAACATAAAAATAACAGTAACAGTTGGGATTAAAACATTTCTATGAAGAATTGTTTTGTAGTGACTGTAGACTCTAAATTCAGTTTCCTGATGTTATGGAATATGATGAGCTAGAATTATATGGTGTGTTATACAGTGGTTTCTTTTTTACTGGCGTAATGACTTATTATAATATTGTGACTTAATTACATTTTAATAATAAGTATTGTGGCAAGAGAAACAGCGTGATATCGGTTTAACAATTATTTATTGGTTTTATTGTGTAGTTTAGTCTAATATTCTAAACAGAATCAACTACCTAGTGCGTCAGTCGTGTCAAATCAAACTGCATTACAATAAAGAAGAAAAAACAAGTTACATTTGTAAACATAAATCTTTTAAAATGTTTGAGTTCATGATATGTGCCCTCAGCCAGACCTTCCTACTTGGTTGTCAGGCGCTAGTTATGAAGTTCTGTCGGGGGCTTAATGTACTGTAAAAAGAAAATAAGAGGTGAAGTGAAACTAAACTGCTAGAGTGAAAATAGGGCAGACAAATCTACTAAAAAAATAAAGAAAGGGAATAACCCTGCACAATGGAGCTAATTAAAATACAGCGCTTACAAAATATGAATACTGTAATAGGAAATAATCCAGTGTTCAAATAAACAACAGTAAAATTAAAAAAAAAACAACAGAAAGACAAAAATACATAGTATAAAACTGCACATGAAAAAGTGAATGTATGACTGTCTAATGGTTCAACTCACAAAGCAGGCCCAAATAGAACGTGTAATCACTTAAAAACAAAATCTACTGGTATGCCATCTAGTAAATGAAAACTTCATGCAAATAGAAGTACAAACAAATGTTTTAATATACGAAATTCAGGTGCTAAAATACAATAAAAGCGCCAAAGTCCCTGCCCATAAAATTCAAAGGTAGATCCATATAAGCAGATAGTAGTCTCTCAACTGGATGTCAGCAGTGCGCCATAGCTTCGAGATCCTACTCAATTGATATTTTGCTATTCTTGTGTAGGATCTCGGAATCTTTGATGCACAGCTGATATCCAGAAATAACCTGAATAACATCACTGTGACGGGCCGCCCGTACCTCGGCTGGGTAAACCTGTCGGTTCTCGATTGCTCCCTACCGGGACAACAAGGGTTAACCGCTTCCAGTGCTAGTCGACCCTAGCTTAGGAACTGGTCCTGTGTCTTCAGCTTCGCAGCATCGCAGCTCGCAGGGCATAGCCACATGCAGTGTACTAATTGTCCTAACAATAGGTGATATAGCGAGTCCCTGAAGCATTATCCTGTCCAAAAAGCAACGTGACTGGCCGAAGGGAGCCCGAGCGACAACAGTTCAAAGTTTCCCCTGGACGGACCGTGAGATAGCCGGCGTGCGTACGATAATCGCACCAGCTGATCTCCTTTTTCCTGGCAGTTCCAGCGACTGGGAATCTGCTGGAAGCTCCCTCTCCGAACCAACACTTGTCTATATCCTACCACCCGTGGGTTATCACAATAAAAGAGTGAAACATAGCCAGGGTAGGATGTGAGGGAGACAAAGGACAGGCAAAAAATACCACATATTTGGGAAAATTCAGCAATCATAACCAATCACTATGACCAAGACGGCACCTATTAACCCTGGGACGTCACAATCACCCTATTGTTTATATGTCAAAAAGCTTCACTTTTAGTTTAGTCTATTTCTATCATTTACTTTGTGCCATTATTTTTCTTTTTTAAGAGCTATTAAGGAGCTATTTGTCATACTACATTAACTCTCGGCCTGGGAATCAGAGTTCTGGATATGGAAGATGAGTTGCTATAGCTGAGCAGTCATGGTCATAGGGTAACAAAAAAGAAACTGCTAATATAGGTCAGACAAATTAAAAAGATACAGGGATGTCTTATAGGAATAAAACAGTGTTGCTATTGGAATGCAATGTAGAGGTAAAGGGCTGCAGGACAGCATGATATTATCAGGATTAGGGGATTTCTGGAAAAGTGGATAAAAATTCAGGAAGAACAAACACCTTGCACATGACCAGTAAAAATAATGACAGATATCATTAGCAGCAGATTAAACTTGTGTACTGAGATGCTTGCATGGCACCCTAAAACACGGGGCTATGTGCACTATAAGGGCTGTAGAGATCTACATTACACCCCTGGTAACAGCTTGAGAAGCAGCGGTAGCATTGTAACATTGACCAGAAGTCACTGTGCTTTCAGATGTTCCTGAGTTTAAATGTCATGAGGCACTGTCCAGATGATGCAAGTTGCCAGGTCAAGTTGAGCCTGTTGTCTAAACTTGGATGTTTGGCAGTACATTGATTCCATTGAAAATATCACAATGACTGGGCAGACACAACAATAAAAATAATGGTAGTGTAGGAACCCTACCCTGGACTGAAATAACATTAAAAAGGAAACTAAAAACATGAGGAATAAACTGGTATTATATTTATAATGGTTTGGGCATATTGACATTCAGAATAATCTGGAAAATAATTAGTTATACATTATATTTTTATATTGTATTTCAAGACCAAACATTTTTGTGACAGACTTCCATTACATTGAGTGAAGCCACTTAGCTTTACGTGTCTGTATCTGTCTTTTTTGACTGCTAATTCATTTACTGTACGAGAGAGAGAGAGAACAATGGAAAGGTGTTTGTATTACACGGAGTACATATATTTACAGCCTGTTTAATAGCATCTGACAGAGCCTGTCCATTTTTGATTTTACTTATAATTGGTTTCCATAGCAACTCTGTTGACATGTAATCTTAGCAAAGGAACAAGCCTGCAGCATCTCTTTTACAATTAGGGTAGAATGTGTACGATGGGGGAAATGTATTACAATGAACTAAAACTGTGAAGTAATTACCTTTGCATAGTAAATAAACAGTTTGAAGGAACCTTCTAGAAAGGCGCAGAGCTGGGTAAGCCTGTATTATCAGAAAATAATGTCTGATGCTAAGTGGAGTTCAGCTAAAACACCTCCTTCCCGTTTAGGGACTTATCACCAAATCTCCCTCCCATACCAAGCAGTTAATAAATAATAGTTAATTAATGAATAATGAAATATTGATGAGTCCTTTTCATCATATGCGTAATGGAATTTTTAAATGTATTTTATTTTTTAAAACATTTTTGGATGGTCCATGCCCCTGGACTAAACATTAGGACTTGAAAACATTGTTGATTTTTGATGGATGGCCCCTAAAAGTATGTGCGATTTTTATCTCCCCATAGACTGTGCCAGTTGTGTGCCAAGGAGTGGACAGTTAATTTTGAATTAAGCCTCTTAAGCACCTTTTTAGTTGTTGTTTTTGTTTTAGAGAAGACTGTATCCACATTAGGCATTTCTCCAATTGATCCTGTTTCTTTTGTAAGCAAACAGAATCATTTTTGTCACATGACAGGTCACTATAAACTCATGACATCATAAAATGCATGTTTGAAAAATCATTTGAAAGCCATTCACTCTCTTGCCTGTGATGCATCCCATATACTAGGTGCTTTTATGATGCATTGTGTATCTTGTGTGTTTTCTGTCTCCAGGTGAAGACCAATTTCAAGACAAAACATTGGGCATTTTATTCGATAATCTTGATACATGACAAATAAATAACTACATTTTTGAGTGTGCCTATATTTGTTTATGCTTTGCCATTATTATATTTGTTGCACTTCAACTATTCTGTTTTTTCTTTTGATCTAAATTTTTTTACTGTGGAGCCTTTATTTTTCTGATATGCGTGTTAACATGAGGAGACTGATGCTTTGTAGCTGATGTCCCAATGTTAATCCTGCTATTGGGAAGGCCAAAGAAGTTCCACTGGTACTGCATGTATATGATATTTTATGACAAATCAGCCCCTTGTTCTGTGATTCTGGCATAGCTTCAGGCAAAATCCCCTCGTCTTGCAGTTACTGTAATCCTAAAAACTCTAGACTGAAACTGGAATATCTCTCAGTTGAATTACATTTTTATGGGGCACATGAGAGGCAAACAGGCCCATCCATGCTCTGTGACATATATTGTATATTGTCAGACTAAAAGGAAAAACCCCACAATATTTATTCACAATAAACATGAAGTCCAAAGTTGTTTAGGTTTCTTTTCATGAACTTACAATTAGGGTAGAATGTGTATGATCTCACTACCCCTATGCAATCTATACTTGCACACTCGCATGTGTCAAACACACTTTCTCTCTGAGCAGCTTACCCTGACTTCATTCCTGCTTACATATGGAGAAGCTACCATACTTCATACTGTGAGGTCACATTATATAGCGGTACTTAACTCCACTGAGCACATGCCTCAAAGAGTGCTTTGGCCTACTGTTAAGGCTAACACTGGGCTGTCCCTGTTTCAATGAGTTGGGCCATTGCTTGAATGGTCTGGGGCAGCCTGAGGGCATCTGCCCCCTCGGCAAGCCTATCCTTGGTGATCTGTTCCACTAAATTGTGTAAACCTGAGTTACTGTATTCCAAAAGCCTTGAACAAGTTGTAGGTAAAGCTAAAATGCACATATGTAAATGATACACTAATATCACAAACATGAATGTTTCATTTATCATTTGATGTAAAATAGTACTTATTTAATGGCTTGTGAAGTTCATTAGTATAAAGTCTTAAGAGGGATATAACGAGTGAAACATTTGATCTCCTTAGTTGAGGTTGTAAAACAAGACATGTTTATCACTAAAAGCAAAACCTAGATTTTAATTCTATTCTTGAAAGCACATAAAACAATTGGTTGGGGCAATAAAATCAATGCTTAAGCACATTACTGATAAATTAACCACAATGTTCTTACAGTTGGATTAATCTTTTTTTGTCACCATGTGGCTCTGTCTATTGACTAATTAATCTATCATTTTGTTTTCATGCATCTTGGACTATTGATTCAAATATCTATCCTTTCACACTAATGCATCATATCACAGGGCATCTACTGTCACAATCTGAGTACTCATTTAAATTCTCTATAGACAATTAATATTTTCTTTCAGTTACTGAGTTTTGCATTATAATTAATAAATCAGCTGATATATTCTCTATGAGTTCTGTGAAGTGGCAGGAAAATCAATTCCTCTGTGCCGTGTGTATTTTCATGGCTGTCTATAAAAATGAATCTCACAATAAATATATCTTTTTTCACTCTGTAGCTCATTTCACATACAGTACACTAGAAGGGACAAATCATTTATCTCTAGTTAAATGCATTGTTTTTAGTTTTAGTAAGATTGCATGTATAAAGTTTTGCACTGCAGCTGAAAAGCCACAAGGAACAAGCACAATGCACTTTGGATGCATGATAAGTTACCTGGACAACAGGCATAATTGGCAACTTGTCGGGTTTCACCCCAAGTCTCTTGATGAAGAGCTGGTTCCTCGTGTCTGTGGGTTGGTATCTTAAGTGAAAGGGGGTTGTGTTTACATACAGGTTCTACCGACTCTTCACCCAGGTACTGCACACCCTCTAATTGTAACAGAGGCCAGCGACTTATTTATCTTTGGTGCTGCCCTAGGCATAACCCAGGGCAGTACCGCCTGTTGCCTTCCTTGGCGCCACTGTCCTTTCTAGTGGACTTTCCGATATGACATCATATACGAGCGCTCTCATTTTAAAGGAAGTGTGAAAGAAAACTTGGCACAGCCCTCCATGGTGTTAATGGTTCATTTGGGGAGATCTGTGATCTCAATAGAGTGATCTCAAGTTTCCTGTCATGTGGCAGAGGGTCTTCTGCCCCCTGGACCTGCAGCCCTAGGCCAGAATATGCGACTGACTAGGGTTGCCACGGACTTACCTCTTTTGTGTTTTAGAAACCGCTGATTTGGTAGCAGAGGCATGGTCACATAATGGTATTAGCGGTAGTGCAAGCTGCATTGAAGACTGGCTGAGGCTAACTACATGGAGGGTAACTACATTGTGTAGCTTCAGTGTATGTTAGTGTGTGTCTGCGTATGTAGGTGTGTGTCTGTATGTTAGTGCATGTGTCGGGGTATGTTAATGTATGTGTGTGTCTTGGTTTGTTAGTGTGCGGGTATATTAGTGTATGTGTGTGTCTTGGTTTGTTAGTGTATGTGTTTGAGTATGTTAGTGGCTTTTTGTGTCTCTGTATGACACCCTCTATTCTCTTCTCCCTTCACCTTAATGTCCTTTTGTTCTCTCTTTCTTTTTTTCTCTAATTAACAAAATGCTATTGTGTTTAGCTGTTAATTATCAAACCACACCCCTGACTACACCCTCGGGAGTAACCCTTCAAAGACTATCCACAAAAACAGCTTAGCAAAAGGTAGCAATCTTAAGACTGACAGAAGGCTAGTTAGATTCCTAAGAACTCTACAGAGCTCTACATAGAAGCTCATACAGCTCATGAGAGGAACAAAGAGGCCAGATAGAGGTGTATTTGGATAAGAGGGTTGAAATAGAAAGGAGTGTGAAGTTGTTAAGGGCTCTGTAGGTCAGAAGAGAAACTGTGGAATGGAGGAATGGTGTCAGAGAAAGATTATTCTAGTTGCAGTGTTGAGGACAGATTGAAGCAGTAAAAAGGCAGGAGAGAGCGAAACCAGTTATTAGGAAGTTGCAATAATCCATAGTTATGTGCCCCCCCACCCGAAAAAATTCTACAGGTGCCCATGTCCCTTTATTAGGTGTTGTATGTTGTATCTGATCCTCTTTCCTGTAGCCTTTATTGGTCAAAACAGGAAATGAACCAGGATTTTCAGAAATAAAAAATCATTAACACAGTTTGCCCTTTTAATTATATGCATTGTCACAAGGTTTCAAGGGAAGACATCTTCACTACTTTCAGTTCTCTTTTTTTTTGTTGTTTTTGTTACTTTGGTTTGCTGTTTTCTCTTCTACTTGACAGCAACAATCCTGCTGTGCTGTCAGTAGACTCAGCCTTATTAAATTCCAAACACTTGGTGATACGGCTTGAACAGAATATTAACAACCTTTCTCCTGTTTTTATTTTCTGTCGAGTCACTCCAGAAACGGCAAAGGAGGGAAACAAAATAAAGGTTGTGCTAAGAAATAAGGTCTTGTCTGGGTCTGTCTGCAGACCAGATGAAACTGCAGGAGGTAACAAACTATGCTGAACACATCTGATAAAATTGATATAACCTTTATAATTCTGTTCCATGTCAACAACTCATTGGGGCATATGCAGGTATAATACTGCACTCTTTGCGTGTCACTGCGGTGTTAAATGTAGTATGATTTGGTACTTGTTGCTTGAAAAAGGCAGTTTCTTCATACAACTTTGCAAAAATTAAACAGTTAAATAAAATATAATTTTGATTAGCCAAGTGTGAGTATCAACAACTCTTTTCTGACCTTACAAGCTGATCTATAGTTTTATCTGCACTTCAGATTGCATTTCTCATTTCTTTAAGCGTGCTAGCCATGTGTAGGTAGAGTGTTGAACAACCTAAATGAGACTACAAATTCTGGTTAGTAATAATTAAAGATGTCATACCCTCTGGCTAATGAGATAAGCAGCTGAGATGAAAAGACAATTAAAACAAAGTATGTGTTCCCTTGCATTTGTGGCTTATTGTTACTACCCCCACCACAAGTTTAGATACCTTTAGATATGATGTCATATCCCCTGGAACTCTCCCAATCATGCTCCTTATAGGTAGGAAGGAACCCTGATCAAAGACAGAATTAACTGTAAATGGGCGAGCGTCGATCCCCAAGTTTACGTGGAAAGATAGGGCGTTGACAGAACAATTGGTCAACCACTACATTAAAAACATATATATTTTTTATCTTTTTCAATGAAACTAGTAAAATTATTTAAATTGGCTTTGAAAAACATGCACATATGGATTAAACAGGCCTAAGAAATCTCTATGAATTAGAGCAGAGGTTTGAAGACTTGTATGCCTGGAGAATTTGTTGGAGTTGTGGTGTGATATACTTGAGGTTGAGTGCACATATCCAAATGCCATACAACAAAAACATCTTAACTTATCTCCTTCTTATTCTTACTTTATCAAAAAAAATCTGTCATATCCCGTTGAATAAATATGTCCAACCTTACTTTGCTAAACACCCTCCATCCCTGGCCACCAAGGATATTTTGTTGTCATATTTCCCCTTACTGTCTGAGGATGTATTCACAACAGCTGTGTTTTTCTATAAATGATTACCAGTTTCCAACAATTCTATATTTTTTTCCAAACAGAATTGTGTGTGCATCATGAGGGTATAGGACACATAGTACACACATACAATAACTCTTGTATGACTATAGTCTAAATATTTGGATGGACTTACAGAATGTGAGCAGCTTGACTCGGATAGATGAGTCCGCTTTTAGTTTTTATGATGGTGATGTAAAGACTCTTGTTGGGAGTCATGGCATACAATACCATACTCAAGTAAAGAAAATGTTAACCCCTTCTATCCTCTGCAATCCTCAAACAGAAAAAATGCATTAGAATGGTTCTGATCTGCTATGAAACACTGTATCTGTTGATCCAACGTCTGAATTTATTTGTATATTATTTTTATATGATCAAATTCATATAGTGATTATCTAAATGGAAATATCAAATAGAAACAGTGGGCAATTTCCTCGACACATAAGATGAGGAATACATATTAGAAAAAAAAATAATAAACAGGTCATTTTGAAGTGGATCTGTTACTTTTCCCAAATTCTACATTTTACAATTAAATACAATACACATTAAAACAGGCAATATGTTCCTTTCTACTAAGCTACGCTAAGGTAAAATCACTGAACGCTGTTGATTAAGTCAGGCAGCTTTCTGAGGGTGGGATAAGGAGAGGAGATAAAAAAAAAAATCCTTTAGTATTACATTACATTTATATATAATGCGCCGGCAGATTCCGCAGCGCTGTTACAGTCAGTAGAACAATTTATAAACACTAACACATACAATAACAAACTGGTGCAAAGGAGAAGAGGGTCCTGCTCTTGCGAGCTTACAATCTAGTCGGTGGTTGAGAGGGAAGTGAGACAAATAGAGAGGACGGCTTGGATGGGGATGAGTTGATGAAAGAGTATGAAACTGATTAGATAATGCTGGTAAAAAGAAAAAAATGTTGCTATAAGCAACACAATGTTGTGATGCATGTTTTTAAGGAATGTGAAGTGTTTGGTGCTCTCAGACCGCTATGTGCAGTATTATTTGATATGGTTTTTGTGAACGTCCTCACATTATATTTTAATTTTGTGGTAGATTCCTTAGTACATCAATATGGATGCTTTGAACCCTACCCTTTAATTATACCATTTTTGAAAGACATCAGAATGTAATACAAGCCCAATTATTTAAACAGTCAATGTCCAGTTTTCTAGAGGGCTGTATGCATGCTTGCACTGCTAATTTCAAGTGATTCAGGGTCAATTCCTTAGCAGAAAACATTGAAGTGGGCTGCCTAAGTTCATTTGAACAAATGAAGCATAAAAATCTTAATGAATTTCACTTACGGCTAACTTAACTATAATTACAATTTGCTTGTGGTGCTGTGAATTGCAAGTAAAATATTTAAAAAAAAAACAAAAAAAAAACTAATTTAAGATGGGAAACCATATTTCAGTTACTGTTTATCCAGTGCTTATCAAGACTGCCAGAATCCTAAACAATATTATTCCTTGAACACGGTTTGCATAAGAAGTAGATGTGAAACCTATAAAAACTCCCATTTGCCATCAGCTTTGTTTTGCTTTATAGTACACCTAATTATACTGTAACTCCCTCACTCTAGAGAGAGGTGTCCTGATAGAAACGATGTGATCATCACTATATGATAAATAGCAAATTAAAAGAGCAATATCAACAAGTACATGATATAAATAAAATTGTGTTTTTTCTGAACATGCATGAAGATTTAGCTGTAATTAAACAGTTTAATATCTCAGCCGGTCTGGCCATAGAAGAATGCATATTAAAGTATTTAGGGGTTAAAAATACACATAGTTTAGAGAGAAGCTGCAGCTTCCTATCCCATCAATTGTCCAACAATTCTCACCAATGGTTGGCAGCTTAAAGCAGCCAATCAAGGGCAGTAATATGCCCCATTAGACCTCCATGACCTCTGGTAGGGTTTTATCACAAGCCAGGAGCTGGGGAGTAAGGAAAGGGGCAAATTACTAGTTTGGGCCACGCTCATGAAGAGAGGAGGTATGCAAGCAAAAACCTACATCAGGAAAAATGGGCAGCCTTACATTAGACAGAATGGACAGATTAGATGGCCGAATGGTTCTTATCTGCCGTCAAATTCTATGCTTCTAGATTGGCATGTTCCCTTGTTCAGGTTCTTTGCAGTGTGGATGTTCATTAGAACCCCTGGCCATGCATACATTGCCAAGTCTGGCTCTTGCTGGTGCCATGCACTGGCTAGCTCACACACCTTTGCTTATTGCAAAGTGATACAGTGGTGCAAATTGACACCAAGGGTAGCCAACTGGTAATAGGATAGTCTTAAATGCAAAGTTGGTACTTAAGGCTATTCTTAATTGAGTCACAGGTATGGATTTGAGCTATGATATTGTAGACACAAATATTGGGGCTCAAATATGACACATGAGTAACACTAGTCTGTGAAACGTAGAGTCTCTGACCTGGGAAGTAGGATGCATTTTTAACCCTACTTAAATTCATTGTCATTTGTAGATCAAACAGATCATATTAGACATTAATGTTTCATGGCGAGTTGGTTCTTGAAAGTTAATAAATTATAGTATTTAAGCTTTTCAAAATCATATATGTGTAAAATGACAGGTCAGCTACTAAACAGCAATTTATAACAAATGCAACCCACTCACTATGTTTGTTTCTTTTCATGCTTTATTTACTTATCTTTGTTAACATGTTTCCAAATAGGTGTGTCCATGCCTTTAAGATGGTACTAAATTACTGTATTACATAACATATCGCAAATGAAAGATCAAATATAAAAATATTCTTTAGGGAGTAAAATTGTTTTCTCAGTGGGGATAGCCACACACATTCATAGTGCAAAAATCAGATTAAAATATTTCTTGAGGGTTTGGAATATTAAAAATTGGCTTGCTGCAGGGAAGTATCTACCGTAGTATCCAAGTGTCATTTAGAAGGTTGGGAAATACATTTTCATTTGGCTCAAAAGACACAATGCTCTGCATTGGCATTGCTGCAAACCTCATTCTGAGCATGATTATCGTAATCCACAGCGCTGCCTCATAACTTGTATCACTGAAATGTGCTAAAAGGGTTTTTACCCTTTTCAAATGGTAAAGGGGTTAAATATTTGACCTATTCCATAATGTTAAGATCCATTGGTGTCTTTGATGCATGAAGGTGTGATTCACATTGTTTGGCTACTTAAATAACTATCATGGGTGAAGGACACTAAGTGAAACTGCTGCCGCTGCAGCTAAAGCTTGGGATATAAAAACATAACATTAGCGTACACATAATTTATGGCCCATCAAGTTGCCCTTTCTCAGAAACTGGTAGCAAAGTCAAGAGACAATACAGAATCTTAATATGAAACTGTTTACAAAAGGACTATATTAGTATCTTTTCTTATAATGAATAAGCTGTTTATGATTATTAATTCTCCCTCATTAAACCTCTTCACAGCCTTCAATAAAAAAATTGCAATTTTACAATATGCATATTGTGTGCCAGGCTCACATAATTGCCAAGATTATTCTTCCAACTCAGCAACATATTCTGGCTTAGAAAGACTGGGCCTATGGTCTGGTTGGGCAGCAGCCCTTCTGCTGCTGAACAAGGGCAGATTGCCCTATTGGGCTGCTTAGTGTGCTACTCTATAGGCATGTTACAAGGGAAATCTCTGATGGAAGATCACACAGAACCAACACAGCCTCCATGTACACTCTTCCTAGGGACCGCAAGTCCAGTGCGTGAAGTCATATTTCAGCACTCAAAGTTTGGACAGCAGCCACAGAAGGGGATGGCTGGAGGCACTGGCCTAAAGCAATACGTAAGATAAATATTGCTTCTTTTGCTGGTAAATGGCAGAGAAATTTGGTTAACAATCTGTAATTAGAAGTTAACATGGTAAAGCAAATGCACATTTAAATTAGGATTGCCTAATTAAAAACTGGCCTTAACACAGCATTACAGTTACAGCCCCCTGCATCAAAACCGTGGTTGTCACATTGCTTACATTAGGTCATTATACTCACTGTATTACACTCAGCATCAAAAAGGTTAAATCCATATAATTTCTGAACTCTAGTACAAGTGATTGCTTACCACAGGACAAAGTGATAAAAGTGATAAACTTAAAATAGGTAAAGACCCATGGCCACATGGTACACATCCCCAGGAACTAAATGAACTTTGCCAAGAAATAGCCAGACCATTGCTTTTTAATCTTTAGGGATTCACAATTGCTTTCTGGAATTAACAATAGGGTGGTTCCAATATTTAAAAAGGCATCAAAATCTCAGATAGGTCATAACTGACCTTTTACCTTGACATAAGGTGTGAGGAAATCATTTGAATATTTGTTAAGGGCTTATATTCAGAAAAACATTTTGTCCAGCAGTATCATTAATAAAAGTTAACACAATTTTAATGAAGGGCAGATCATGTCAGATGAATTTAATTGCATTCTATGAAGAAGCGTGCAAAAATATAGATCAGGTTGTTTCAGTGGATGTGATTTAGTTACATTTTGCAAAAGCATTTGATACAGTTCCGCATAAGAGTGGATGACCTCAGGGTTCTGCCCTAGGCAAACTGCTTTTTAATATCTTCATTAACGATCCTCCAGTGGACATTGGAAGCCAAACATCGAGTTTGCAGATATCACAAAATTAGGTAAGGCAACATAGTCTAAACTAGAATATTTCCATGTAATAATACTTGATCAAACTGGGCAGACAAGTAGCATATTAGATTTATTATTGAAAAATACAAAGTATGTATTATGATAAATGTGTCAATTATACATTTAATGGAGTTGTGTTAATGAAAATATTAAAAGAGAAGGATTTGGGCATAATTGTACACAATAAATACAACAACAGTGTTCAAAGTCAGTCAACTGCTGCAATGTCTTTGATGCATGAAGGTGTGATTCACACTGTTTGGCTAGTTAAATAACTATCATGGGTAAAGGACACCAAGCCGGTAAGATAGCGTGATGTATAAAATGGGTATTAGCTCATGTGAGAAAACTTTTGCTCTAAAGTTTGCCCTGAATATGCAGTGTAGTTCTGGGTTACTGTTCTTAAAAAGAAACTTGTGCAGAAACAGGCTACAAAATTACTATGAATGAAAAGTGTTATTTACAGTAAGAACAATAGTGGAATTTATTAGCTACAGAGGTTGCGGTGCCAAATTCAATTTTCATGTTGCCATCTTGGAGTCAAGAATGATTGTTCCCCGATTGTATTGAAAATTCTTCAGGATCAACAAGGCTGCCCATGATGGACTTGAATCTTTTTCAACCTAAATTACTGTATTACTATGTTCACTGAAAAGGTTAACTACAGATACAGAGGTTTTGGGACTAGGGGTCCTTCTTTTTATGTGTTTCTATTGCAGAAGTCAGTATAATGTTTTTTTGTAATAAATACTCTAAATAGTGTCTATCCTTTAGAGTGCCAGCTACATACATGGGAGATTACTTTTGTGTTTTCTTGTTCAAGGTGACCAGAGTAAAGCATCCATCCTCAAATATGCCTGGGACATGAAACATAGGGAGAAAACCAAAAAATCCTGTTCTTGGGTAGCTGCCCCCAAAATAATGAGGCTCACAATTGTTGTTCACCTCTGCACATTTCTCAGCTTCAAACCACTCTACACACTGGTGATTTTGGGGGGCTCTTATGGACATGTAATGCTTACTTTACCACACATATGAGGTACCTATGTATTTTAGAGACATGGGAGACTTGTGTGTGTTTTCTTTCCTGCCCCAGGTAGTCCAAGGTACAGCATCCATCATCAAAAATGCCTAAAACAAGAGAAAGTTAGTTAAAAACACACACAAGAATCCTCTGTTCTTGGAATGCTCATGGTTGCTGTGGGTGACCTAGATGTGTAAGTGAAGTGTCTTTGAAATTTGGAAGGGGTGTGCTTTCAAGCAATATATTGTCCTGGGGGTATTGTGATGCTTTGTGGTACTTACCCCTTTCCAAATCACAAGGTGACTTTTTTTGGTTCAACTGTGTAAATTTCTTGGCTTAAAACCGCTTTGTGCACCCATGATTTGGGGGCATGTTGTGGCAAGGTTATTATGTAATATAAAACATCTGATATTGTGTTATGCAGTAGACTTTTGTAAATCACATGTACAAAAGTTACATTCAGTTAACATTTGATATATATATATATATATATATAGTATATATATATATATATATATATATAATCATACATTGCGATGGTATATTTGTTGGGTACGAAAAGATTTAAAAAAGTATTAAAAAAATTTATATTCCAAAGCTGTTTGCTACACACAGTGTAGATAAGAAAATACAATTTTGTTTGTGTTAATGCCCTTTACGTGAGCTTTTCAGGAACTATATTCTTTTGTTTACTTATTTTGACATTTTCTACCAGTTTTAGCATGGAAATTATAACTATAATTAACTATAACCCTTTTTTTGCAGGTAAAATAACATGCCAATATGTCATTTGTATGTACTTAAAGGCTTTTTATCCAGGATGAAAAATGTGCCGCAAGTCAGGTATCAATGAAAAGCTGCACTTCTGGCAAACCATATATAGTTTTCAAAGGTTACAGTGACAACTCTTCCCAGGATCTCGGGCATTGAAAGACCTCTGGCACTTAAAGGGTTAATAGTTTTGCCAGTTATCAAGTTCATTATGTGGCATGTCTTACCCAAAATCGATTTTGTATGGAATAGTCAAGAAAAAAAAAACCATGTCAAAATGTTTAAATATTTCAAACTTGTTAGACCACTTTTAACATGCAGTCATGTAAAACATCCACATATTTGAGAGATTTTGATTGGAGTCAAACAATTCCATTGCTAACAAGCAAATACATGACCTTTCCTCATACTCAAACAATAGTTTGAAATGTACTTCAGCCGTTGGTCTCAGTGAGATTCCATCTGTATTCTATTTGCTTTTTTTCAAGGAAGCTGTGCTGGTAGATTGTTTCCGAGTTTTCAAAATTCCCTTTAGTAAGGTGTGCTAGTTTATCTTATACAACATATTAGCAGATAACTTTCTTAAAAAAAGATGTTGTACAACAAATGTTGGTGACATACTCCGTGCATCAGTTGCATTAGGTGCTTTATTTTTTGGTGCTGATGAAAGAAAAAAAAATGGAAGCACGTTACTCAGCCCCATGAAGGTACATAATAATGTAATATTATGGGTATTGGATAGCTGAAACATAACAGGGTTATTAAGCAAAATTTACGACTAGCATATTGTGCCTAAAAGAGTTATTGCAGTACATTCTGTAGTGAATGTAATACTGCTAATACGGATGGTTATTTATTTTAATTATCAGATATTACTATACAGTATACTGTATATTTATGTATGAGATACATGGTTGTGCATAACTATCGCATAGTGCAAACAAAATTTTGGTGATTTTCAGACCTAAACCACTGAGAGTTATGGCCAGATTGGCAGACACGTGGATATTTTGCCCAAATTGTGCAGGTTGTTTATTTATTTGACCATCAGGGGTTGTTGAGTAATTATTTTGGTTCACGGGGTCATACTTGCGTTCTCTGGAAAGTAACATCTTTTTACAGAGACAGACCGAGAGGCTCACACTTGACCTATATCCTAAATCTAAGATCAAGGTTTTATTAGGGTCTGAGTCTCTAAATCAGGAAAAATTGGCAGATTAGATGGGCAGAATTGTTCTTATCTGCCATCAAACTCTTTGTTTCTTCCTCAGTTTGTCCTTGTGGGCATGGATGAGGACCTGTACCTGCAACAAACAAGTGAACAATTTTGTCAGGATTTTATGTAATTATTGATAATTAAGTTTATTAAATGTTACATACGACAACATAAACCAAAGTATTTCGGTCACATACATCATATCAGTATTCGTTTACTGTACTGGGAAATGTGAAGCCAATATAAAGAAAATGATTGTCAATTATGTTAATTATATAATATACAACCCTAGAAAAGAAATGCAAGTTTAAATTTTCACAAAGTCTGCCAAACCCGTCCGATTAAACATTTTAGATAAATGACTTGCAATAGTTTAACTGAGTCATTGTAAGCTTTTTACAGCTTTTATTATGTTGTGTCATTTTAGAAAGTATCTAACAATAACCTTAGAACTTGGAAAGTAATGAGACAAAGATATTTTGTCTGAGAAATCAGAGTGTGACTCTGCATTAACGATCCCTCTAAAACATATGTACACTGCTTGTTTCCTTTGTACTGACAACAAAGCTTATCTTTTGTTTAACCTCATTACCATACAAGCGGTGCTGCTTCGCTGACGCTGTTTCTTGCTAATAACGAGTTTTCTGCCCTCTCAGGCTCCTACGCACCCACCCAGACAGGGTAGCCAATGCTAAAAGCCTGTAACACTTAGGAAAGCATCCATTTCAATGACTTAATTTGCAATTGATTGAAAATTATTACATAGCTCAGTATGGCCTCATAAAAAGAGGAGTTAATGGCATACAAGGCAACAAATCACCTGACCTATTTATGGCCTACATTGCTTGATCATAAGCATTACACATTTTAGCATTAAGTATCTGTTTATTTGGGTTTTTGAGCATGTAAAACCTGTTTTTTCATAAGATAAGTTTTAATATTTGAGAAAATAAGTATGCAGAGAAAAAATTGTCAACATTACATAAATAAACTTAAGCATTTCATATATACATCTTGGATTATGCATAAAAAATAAAGCTACTAGAACAAGTTTTAAAAAGTGGTTTTAACATCACATCATGGTAGTATGCTCAGGACGGGTCCACTGGTTGTTACATGTTAACATTGCACTTGAATTTTTTTAATGCATAAATGTCTTTCTATGAGGGGTGATTTGATAGCTGAGTGAGAGGGACAATTCTGCCTGTGTGTATGTACTTAACATAAGAAACAAGCTATGAGGTCACCTGATTATAGTGTTTGTCTAGTTATAGGCTGGTCACTTTTATATGGATGCATTATGTAGGGAACAGAACTCATTAACAATTTATTTTACAAAATCCTTCTTATTGACATTACTTTTATAGACTAGACATGTGCACGGCAAGGAAAATCGACCAAAACATTTTTGCAGATTCATCTTAGGTGTTCATTCTGATGTCTTTTTTTGATTTGGAACAACATTCAGGGGAAGTTCCTAAAATGAGGAGATCCCTCACACCTTCTGGACTCATCTTTCATTTTAGCAATGTAAAAAAAATGTCATTGTCGTCCCCGAGTAAGGACTGTCAGCAGCAACGGTAGTAGTAGAGTACTGGGCCTGGGCAGCCAGACACTGGCAGATTGACTTTCAAGAAAGCCAACCAGTCCTGGGGATAGCTGTGTTCTCTGGGGTTGAGTATGTTGTCTGTCACAGATAAAACCCTCTTGATTTGAACACTGGTGGGCGGGCATGAAAGCAACTTCTCTGTCACTAAAGAGAGGCCTGGCTTTTTGGACCCGATAATGTAGAGGGTCAGTACCAGGAGGTAGTGGCAATTCCTCAAGATAGGCTTTTACTATCTCAGAGGCGCTTTGACTTTAGGGAGCTTGAGTGATACTAGTACCAACTAAAGTATCACGGGCCACTGCTGAAATAGTTGATGCTCCAGTGAGTCTAATGGAGTTACCCTGCATGGGTGCAAAGGATTGGGAATGAGCAGGGTCGGCCCTACCATGGAGCAGAGTGGGGCAATTTAAAGCGGAGGAGAGAGAGGGCGCGGAGTGGTTTTCGCTTACCATGTTGTCAGTACATGCTCGGTGTCCCTCTCCTCTGCGAGCCCTCTAGCTGAGTCCCGTAAGATGACGTCATTTCCGGCGCTCAGCATTACAAGTCGCCACCGAGCAGGGAGACTCACCACAGGACTGCTGAAAGGTAAGTACAAAGGGGGAGATAGGGTAGATAATAGGGAGGGAGGGAGAGGAAGGGTAGATAATGGGGGTGGCGGCATTTTAAACTTCGCCCCAGGTGGCATTATGTCTTGGGCCGGCCCTGGGAATGGGATACGTGGCTGGTACTATTGTCACTGCTGCTGGGAATTTCAAGCTATCTTCACTTTACACCTCAATGAGTCCTTGGTTGTAACTGCACCTTACTTTGGTAGGTGGTTGCACTTCAGGATGTTCATCAGTACTGCTGTGGTTGCTGCATGTGGTAGAGGTAGTTCAAAGGACCACCACCAGCAATAGCATCACTTCAACAATGGATAGACACATCCAGCAGCATTACATAGGTCTGACTTTTCAAGAACTGATCCCTCAGAGTAAGGAAAGTGATAGAGCCAGAGCAGCAGTAGCAGTAAAACATTGGGCAGCCACTGGCAGACAGATACACCAACCACATGGTATACGAATGTATTCCTCTAAAAAAGTTATGAGAATTGATTTCCTCATAGTAATGAATGTGATACAGCAACAGCAGACACATGGTAAAGGACTAAATGTAGATGATAGACCCGCAGCAGCAGTAAGGAACTAACAGAGAAACACATCCTACCACATGGTCCAGAAGACCAGAAGACAGATATTTCCCAGATGGAAAGCTCAGAATTTCTCACCAGAATCTTGTCTGAATCTGTACAAAATTTGTTGTCCAAAAACAAATGCCGCAAAAATGAAATGAAAAATTTGTCCGAATAGATTTTGGTTGTCATGCACACATCTATTATATATTAAATTGTGTGTGTGTACAAATGTTATTGTTAATAATAATAATAAAGTAAATCGGTGACAAAAAATATATAAGTGAATGAAAAATTCAGCAATTAGCTATTATCATTATTAAAGGAATAGCTGTAAAGAATGCATTTAATAAAAATCTAGGACTGAGGAAGAATATATAGTTTTAACACATTGGTTATAAGTCTTGCTGCTTAACACATCTGCCCACTCACCTCACTAGATGTTAAAACAAATCTCCAGTGTGAAAACATGAGCTTTACACTTTGTAATAGCAAATTTAATTCAAAAACAGTTGGTGCTGAAAAGAATAAGAGATGATATGAGACTCCGTTATTCTTTTTAACCCCTTCGCGACAAAGGCTGATTTTACTGTTTGTTCCCCTGGTGACAATGGCCTTTTTAACATTTCTGCGCTGCTCGCGTTTAGCTGTAATTTTCTTCTTTCCCGTTTACTGAACCCACACACATTAGATATTGTTTTTTTTCAGGACAAGAAGGGCTTTCTTTAGATGACATTGTTTTGATTGTATCATATTATTTACTATTAAAAAAATTATAAAATATGGTGAAAAATTTAGAAAAAAATGACTGTTTCTAACTTTTAGTTGAAAAATCTTTTACTCCTCTATAAAAGGTAATGAAAAAACCTGCTAAATAGATTCTACTATTTGTCCTGAGTTTAGAAATACCCAATGTTTTTATGTTTTTTTGCTTTTTTCTACCCATTATGGGGCAATAAGTACAGGTAGCGTTTTGCTATTTCAAAGCCATTTTTTCCAAATCTGGAAATTCTTCCCCCCATGTGCCATTTCGGGTATCTTTGAACCCGGCCAATGCAATTTACCCCATCAAGTCATATATTTTTGAAAACTAGACAGCCCAGGGTATTCCAAATGCTAGTATTTTAACTCTTTCCATGCACCATATCTCTGTACCACCAGTCTTTGTCAAACTTTGTGGTAGTCATTTTTTTGCATTTGTTTTGTCACACACATTTTACTTCAGGTATGATTTAAAATGTTCTCGTTTATGTCACTATCACAAAACACCCCAATATGTGCTCAGCAACATCTCCTGAGTACAGCGATACCTCACATGAATGATTTTGCCTGGCTGTTTGGGGGCAAAAGGGCCACATTTGGGGCATGCGCATTTTTCAATGTTGAACTTTGGCATTTGGGGATCCACTGCCCATGGCCTATTTGGTACATCTTTGAGCCGGGCCATTTCAGTGTGCCCAATAAACCCATATATTTTTGAAAACTAGACACCCCAGGGTATTTCAAATGCTAGTATTTTAACTCTTTCCATGCACCATATGTACCACCAGTCTTTGTCAAACTTTGTTGTAGTCATTTTTTTTGCATTTGGTTTTCCACACACATTTTACTTCAGGTATGAATTAAAAAGTTCTCGTATATGTCACTATCATAAAACACCCCAATATGTGTTCAGCAACATCTCCTGAGCGCAGCGATACCTCACATGAATGATTTTGCCTGGCTGTTTGGGGGCAAAATGGTCACATTTGGGGCATGCGCATTTTTCAATGTTGAACTTTGGCATTTGGGGATCCACTGCCCATGCCCTATTTGGTACATCTTTGAGCCGGGCCATTTCAGTGTGCCCTATAAAACCATATATTTTTCAAAACTAGACACCACAGG
>VKOC01049603.1:0-24715 GCA_009364415.1 Spea multiplicata
GCCCTTTCCGTAGGGCTTCCTGCCAAGCTTGCCCCTTCCGGTGGGCTTCCTGATGTGTGAGCCCTTTCCGTAGGGCTTCCTACCGAGCGTGCCCTTTCCAGAGGGTTTCCTGATGTGTGAGCCCTTTCCGTAGGGCTTCCTACCGAGCGTGCCCTTTCCAGAGGGTTTCCTGCCAAGCTTGCCCATTCCAGTGGGCAACCTGCCGTGTACCCTGAAAGAGGGTTTCCTGAGTTGCGGCCAGCGACCCACTATGGACTCCCAGTATGAGTGCCTGCATCCGGGCTACCCTGGTTGAGTATTCTCCAAGTGGGCAACCTGCCGTGTACCCTGAAAGAGGGTTTCCTGAGTTGCGGCCAGCGACCCACTATGGACTCCCAGTATGAGTGCCTGCATCCGGGCTACCCTGGTTGAGTATTCTCCAAGTGGGCAACCTGTCGTGTGCCCTGCAAGTGGGCAACCTGATGTCTGAACCTGAACCCGTGCCTGAACCATGCCTGTGCTTGAACCTGTACCAGCCGTGTCTGCCCTGTCAAGTGGCTTATCTGCCTTACCTTCGTCTGGACCTAAAACTCCGCTAGAGACATCTTCCTCATTCCTGCTCAGATATGCTGATTCCTGTTTCAGAGGAGAGTGCGCAAGAAGCGGCTTCCTCATTCCTGATCAGATATGCTGATTCCTGTTTTAGAGGAGGTTGGTCTGCTAAGTGCAGTGCTGGTCATCGAAGGACTCCTACGTTTTTCAGACTCCGTATGCTGGTTCCTGGGTTGACTTGTTTCCTCCGTTCTCCCGTCAGAGAGCGGGCCTTCCATCTACTGATGTTTCTGTTCGCGTCCGGAGGCCGCTCTTTTCGGAGGGGGATACTGTCACGGTCTGCCCAGGCTGCGGAGCTGCATTTCTGTCTTGCTTTAGTTTCTCTGTTTTGCTTTGATCCATTCCTGGATTTCCTTTTGCTGTGTTCTATTTTCCATTCCTTGTTTCTGCTCCAGCTCTTTGCTTCAGTTCTGTTTCCTTTATTAGGTGTGCCCCACCTGTGTGTTCTGTTTGTCTCAGTCTGCAGTCTAAGGTATGTCTCAGTGCTATATGTTTGGTTTCCATGTTTGGTTTGGTTTGTACCTTTGTCTGCAGGGATTAGCGTTAGGACCCACCGTCATTGGAGTACTTTGGCGTAGTGGTGGGCTAAGCATACTATGGCCATATCATGTGACTGAATCTCCAATAGTTATCTTGTAGTCCTAGGCTAGTTTCTGTATTCATGTGTGTCAGTCTGTGATGTAACCTGTGGTGTGTCCTTTACTATCCTGTCTGTATCCCCGGTTCTGGGATGTCCTGTCTTGTTCATATCTTGTCTGGTTATGTGTATTCCTTGCCTTGTGCCACTTATCGTGTATATCTTGTATGTCATGTGTCTTGCCTGGTCTCCCTTTCCCTTGCTTGTTTTGTGTCTGCTACATTAACTCTTTGCTTAGCTTTCATTCTCCCAGCCTGCAGCATCCTGCACGTGATTCAGTGATATGCTTCATGCCTGCTCCAGGGTGCCTGCAGGATATCTTCATTCTGGTCTTCATCTGCTGCCATATCAGGGCGCTGGTGTTTGGCTGTACTAACCTAGGTGCTCAACGCCTGGGCGAGTGTGGTCACCCTGCAACCAGGCCCTGCCCCAGACTCCACTGCTGCATCGTGACTCCTGTAAACTACATCGGGCGCGCTGGGTCCTTCCAGTCACCAGCTTGGACCCAGTCCGTGACACTCTTTTTTTCCTTTTCCCCTTTTTTCCTTTTTTTTTCTCCTTCTCCTTTATTCTTCAGGAATTTTACACTAAACAAATTTCTTGTATATTAGCAAAGTCATTAATCCAAAAAAGTTATGTAGTGATGAATGTGCAAATGTGCAAAGAGAGGTACTTTTAAAGAAAAGAAATCGTAAAATAAGCCGTTTTAAGTTCTCACCGTTTCTTGCTTCTTCCAAATCTTTCTCATAAACCATAATATCATAAAGAGATAATCCTTGCAGCTCCAGACGGCGTTTTGAAACTTTAATCGGCCTTAAAATATTGTTTACCACGTGGGCGAACTTAACAGTTATCTCCAGCCGGGTCCAGCCAGATCAGTATATTTTCTCTCGGTTCTTTATCCGAGGTCAGCAATCGTCCAGATCCGCCCCTCCATAACAATGGGGTCTCCAAACCAAGAAAGGCCCAAGAGAGCCCGACCCGAGCACCGGCAACTCCCGCAGTCTCAGGTGTATCAACAGCGGCAGCGTTGTCCACAGCTGCAGCCGCAGCAGAACTGGAGCGTCTAGACCGTCGTCGGCGGGGGACCCCGGGAGTGGCTTAGACCCCGACAGCAGCGCCAACCCCGGGGGCTGCTCAGGCTCCGGCAGCGGTTGGGACGTCAGCGGCAGCACAGACAGCAGTGCCAGCCGCAAATGACTTTGAGGCCGCCACACGATGCGCAGCAGCACCTCCACAGCAGCCGCAGCCCACACGCCAACCCGGCAGCTAAGGCCCGGCCTCGGTTGCAGTCAGTTGCGGTCAGTTCGTCCACACTCCCCCCTCCCTGTCACGTAGCCAGGGCGGAAACGTGCGTATCACGTCATCCTCCCCCCTATCACGTCATCGATCATGCCTTTTTAATGCAGTCAACTGAGGCTGAATTAATAGTCTCTTTTAAAGGGGCCATTCAGCAGCAACACTTTGTCAATGTTTGTGGTAGCAATGTATTTTAGAGTAACATAGTTACATAGGTTGAAAAAAGACATGCGCCCACCAGGTTCAGCCTTTCCCATGTGTGTTAATAGCTGTTGATCCAAAAGAAGGCAAAAGAAAATCCAGTTTGTAGCTCTTTCCAATTTTGTAACCAACTAGGGAAAAAAATCCTTCTTGACCCCAGAATGGCAGTCAGATCTCTCCTTGGATCAAGAAGCTGTTTCCCAATGTAAAAATTATATCCCTGAATATTATGTTTTTGCAAGTATTAATCCAGTTGCTGTTAAATGTCTGTACAGACTCTGATAAAACTACCTCTGCAGGCAGAGAATCTCCTCTCCTCCAGCCTAAAAGCGTGACCACGTGTCCTACGCATAGTCCTGTTTACGGATAGGTTTCCAGACAATGGTTTGTATTGGCCCCAAATATATTTATATAATGCTATCACATCCCCTCTGAGGTGCCGTTTTTCTAAACTAAACAGATTTAAGTGTGTTGACCTTTCTTCATAACTAAAGTGTTCCATTAATTTTATTAATTTTGTAGCCCACCTCTGCACCCTTTCCAGTGCTATTACATCCTTCTTTAGAATAGGTGGCCAAAATTGCACATCATGTTCAAGCTGTGATTTATAAAGAGGCAAAATTATATCACCTTATTGGCCTTAGCAACTGCTGACTGACATTGCACATTGTTGCCTAGTTTGTTGTCTATAACAATTCCCAAACCCTTCTCATTTGTTGTTTTCCCTAATTCATTACCATTTAGGGGGTAAGTTGCTTGTGCATTCCTTAGCCCAAAGTGCATAACTTTGCATTTATCTACATTAAATTTCTCCAAAAATGCTCACCAACTGAGGCCATTTAGACCCTAAACAACTGAACAACCCTATGCATGGGTGGTATCACTGTACTCAGGACATGTTGCTGAACACATATTGATGTGTTGTTTGGCAGTGACACATACCAGGAGCTGTAAATTTATACCTGAAGCACAACGAGTGTACTTAACTTTTTTATAAGTGTTTTCATGAGCTTTTTTAGATGCGCAAAGTACTTTGCAAATAATACGTTTTATTTTATTTACGCTAGGGCCTAGTGTCTGAGCTCTGGAAGTCCACTGCCAAACGTCTAGGACTGACAGTGTTTGGATGCTTTGCCCTGGCCTGAAACTGGTGGAAGGGTCACCAATTGCCCACTCATTCACCTTTTCCATTTTTCAATCATTTACTTCTTCTCAGCAAATCTTTCATTTCATTTTCTTCCGTCTGATACACAACCAACCAAACATAACACACACACACACATGTACAATTCACAAATCACAAGGACCTTTACTCCTGTTATTTGTCCTGGCCTTCACTTCTACACTCACTAGCATTAACGCTATAACTCACACTTCATCCTATAAAATTTTTCCATCCAAATACCTGCCAACAGACCCAACTTTTTCAGGGACAGTCCTGCTTATTTCCAGTGCTGTCCCATCAAATTTAGCTAAACTAGGTATGCAAATGCAGGTAGGTATAGCTAGGTAGGTAGCACTATAAACATTAAATAAATATAATAAGGTAAATAAGAAATATAACTTTAAAATCAAATATAATAAAATGAATTAAACCCCTAATTATTTTTAACACCCATTACAATTAAAATTAAGTTATTATTTAGACATAATACATCTTTAACCAAACCAGTGCACTGCTACTACTCTTAAAAATAACCGTACATTAACCCTAAGCTTTTTTTAGTTCCCACATTTTTCCATCCGCATACCTACCAACAGACTCAACTTTTTCAGGGACAGTCCTGATTTTTTCCAGTCCTGTCCCGTAAAAGTTGGGTTGTTGGAAAGTATGCCATTGTAAATAGGTAGCAAATGTTAGGCATGTATTTAAAAGTGGTCTTAAATCGATTTAAAAATGTAAAATCCCTATTCTTTTATTAAACATCCATGGATGTGTGTGTATGATAAATAAATAAGCCCCATTTCTTCCAGGCCAAGTTCCTCGGAGCGTTTGTCTAGGTCTCAGACAAGACAACTGCTCGGAGGAACTTGGCCCTCAGTGTAGGGCAATGTGTTTGTATGTATGTATTGTACACCTCGGAGAGCACCATGAAGGTACGTGTGTGCGACTGTATTGGTCGTTTCGGCAGGGGGATCGCCTGCTAGTCAACCGGGAGAAAACGAAGCAAAAACGAACACGAAGAATGTCCACAAATATTCGCCCCAAGAGAAGACAGGAACTGGCGAATATTTGCTGAATATGAACATTCTTTTGTTTTTCCGAAGACAAGCACGAAGACGAACACGAAGAGCCCCCTGGTGCCCATGTCTAATTTAGACCCTAAACAACTGAACTACCCTATGCATGGGTGGTATTACCGTACTAAGGACATGTTGCTGAACACATATTGATGTGTCGTTTGGCAGTGACACATACCAGGAGCTGTAAAGTTATACCTGAAGCACAACAAGTGTACTTAACTTTTTTTTATAAGTGTTTTCATGAGCTTTTTTTAGTAAAAAAAAAAAAATACTTTGCAAATAATACGTTTTACATTTTACATTACAGACAGAGCTATTTTTTTTGTACCTTTTGTGACAATGGTTGTTTTTATGGTGTTTGTGTTTAACTGTAATTTTTTATTATACTAATTTTCAATCTCATTTACTGTACCCACAGACATCAGCGGGAAAGCCCCCGACATCAGCAGAACCGCCTACCAACCTCACTGACGTCAGCGGGGAGTCCTGGCCGCATCCCACAAGGGAAGGCTCCGGGTAGCCGGAGCTCAGAAGTTCCCTGGTACTCTAAACAGTATGCCCAAATGTTGGTTGACAGGCTTTAAATAATCAAAACCTAATATCATTGTAAATAGTCAAATATTCGTCTTCAGCGGAAAAAACGAATGAGCCAAACAGTATCAGAGATGAGGTGAGTAATGTAAAAATAGCTTGGCTTACATAAGTAAGTGAGAAGCTGGAAACAAAGGTCAATGTATTGGCTCATAAGAATCGTGAATCTGGTACAAGGCACTCAGTCGTGTATGTCGAGTCCCAAAACTGAAATGCAATGACAGCAGTGAAATGGAAGTCCTAACACATGATCAATTAGATTTCAATTGTGAAGCGTGAACATTATTCACAGTTTATTTAAAACAGTTTATCAGCACTAGTGTTTTCCTACGTATTTGATGGGAGGAAATTTGGTCAAGAACTCTGGCATTGCAGCCTCAATTCCCAGGCTGGTCTTCAATTTGTAAGACTAAAAAATACCGTATTTGCTCAATTATAAGACAAATGATTGGGGAGACTATATTTTTCAGAGCCTTTGCTGATAAGTTCGAAATGTTCAAGGATATGAATTTTAAGCTGTCTTTTTGTTTGTCTCACGTATTGCAATCCGCAAACACACTGTATAAGGTAAATTACATGTGTTGTGTTACAACTGATAAAACTCATAATCTTGTAGAGCTTCCCACTAGTAAACTCTATATGTTTTCCTCGGTTGGTTTTGACACGCCTAGCAGCATCCGCATATGTGAAATCCTTGGCTCTTGTTTGTAGGCCAACTAACACCATTACTAAGGGGAATCTCTTTTACAGTACTAGGTGCTAGTTCCGGCTTTAAGTTTGGAGTTTTTTGCGGAAGAATTGGACCTTAAATTTCACCCCTTTAACTGTGTGCTGAAGTTTACTTACTTTGCAGTTTTCGATAGCAGCTTGAGTGTCTGCTTTTTTTCTCTAGCAGCCAGTTTGTTTTACCACTTTGTAACACAGGTGTATATAGTAACACAATAGCGAGTTTGTTTCAATCATTTTATAACACTGGTGTACATAGTCAATATTGGAGACCGTAACCGGGTAGCTCGTCCTTTCCTTTTCTTCTATGATGGAGCACCAGAATGTCATGTCAGCACTCGGTCATAGATGCCCCAGAGGAAGTGTTGGCAGTAACTGAAGTTTCCAGAGGGGAGGATCCAGGTCCCCTGCAGCGCTGTGGTGGATCTCGTTCGTAGTCTTATAGTCAGACCTCCATTTGAGGTCTGATTATAAGATGACCTTGTATATGAGACGAGTGGTATTTTTCCAAGCATTTGCTCTAAATTAAACATTGTCTTATATTCGAGCAAATAATCGATGACAAGGATTACACTGATTGAGACCCTTTATAAATTAATTAATAACTGGTATATGGTTCCCTCTAAATCAGTTAACTTCTCCCACGCTGAGAATAACATATGTTTGAGATATAAAGACAAAGAGGGAACCTATTTACATATGTGGTGGGAATGTTTTAAGGTTGCTCTACTATGGAAGATGGTAATCGAACTAATAAAAAATCTAAAATCTGTCGATAGATCTTAAGCCAGAAATATGTATTTTACATTTAAAGCGGCAAAATATGAGTAAACAATAGAGCTTAATAACCATGCATAATCTTATTGCTGCAAAAATAATCATACAAGACAATGGAAGTGTGATTCAGGTTTTATATGGCCACAATTAAAATATCAGCTCCTTTTGCAAACGAAAATGGAAAGTGGCGTAAGTAAAATTAATAAAGTGTGATCAAATATATAACAAATAAGTAGACACGATCTGTCCATTGGCAATGTTAAGGGGAATCAGAGGCCCCTGCGGAGTCATAATCGGTTGGCTGTGTTTTAACGGTTGCTTTTCAAATTTTTCTTCAGGGTACTGAAGATTTTATTGTACTTTGGTATCATGTAACCCCTGGAATTAGTATATACCTATATGTCTTTTTTGTAATTGTCTGCAAAAAAAAAAATTAAAATGGAGAAACAAAAAAAGAAATCCCATGTTTGTGAACTGTAATGCGCATATTTAACTTTTGAACCTGCAGTGCCAACAAAACATGCCCTACCCATGCATGGGGTACTCCTGTCTGTGCTTGGGGTGGTTTTGAATACAAATCACAAGTTGTTTCAGTCATTTCACATGCCCAGGGAAATGAATCTACTGTGTATATATATATATATATAGGTTTGTTAAACATGTAAAAAAATACTGTAATGTTTAGAACAGGTTGGCAATAAAATTGTCAAATAAAAAGTGTTAAAATTCCCATAGTAAAATACTTTGGGATGTCAACTTTCAAAAAGACATATACTTTAGTTTAGCAGTTTTTGTAAAGCCCTGCTGCCTAAATAAGCACAGGGCAGCATAGGAGGTAGGGTTCAACCAGAGGTCAGCAATAGAGTTCAATGTAAAGTTAAAAAGTTCATGAGTGCTTCCTTAAAAAACAAATTCTGCTTGCTTATATAACTGCTAAATGCTAGGTGTGCTCGCACTGTTAAGTGATTTGCCGCGCAAAAAGGCGGGAATTAGCACTATAAATAGAAGGGGCAGAAGGGGTTCTAGTCATGCTGCAAGGCGAACTGCTGGCCGATTTTACGTACCTTTTAAAGCGGGTGAATCTGTGGCTGTGCAGGACAGCTGCTGGCGAAATGGAACTGCTGCTTGAGAAGCTGCCGCCACCACCCCCCACAATAAGGAATGCAAAAAAAAAAAAAGTTTATATTTGTTATGTATTTTTATTCGGATTAAAGTTATCCTCTATAAAGGGGTTGAACTGGTCAAGTGGTGGTTAGCCCTACTTGTGCTAAAAAAAAATAATATATATGTGTGGGGGTGCACTAAATGAGTTAGTGGTCAATCACAGTTAAAAGAAGACATGCTAAAATACCCCCAGTCCTGAAGGGGTTAATAGTGCCAGAATTTTTAATGTCAATATCCGAAAAGATTTTGAATCATATGTTTAATAAGCCTTCCTAGCAATAACAATATTATGTCGGCATAAAAGTGAACCAAGGTAAAATGTCCACTGGTGATTGGCAAATGAATCATCCTAGAAATAATGTGCATTTTTGGGGGGTGTATTTACATTTTTATTCAATTTGCCGATGAAAATACTGAATAAGACATAGCATAGAAATATGTGGAGTTTCAATGAATTAGCTTTACATGTTGCTCCATGAAAATGTATATATAGTTATACAATAAGGCTTACAGTACCCAAAGTCAAAAGAAAGCAAAAAGAAGAGAGAGGATGGGATAGAAAGCTTACAGTACGACCTGTGGTGTGACTACAGGGTGAAGGGCGCGGCCCTTTAAGGCAGGCTAGTCTTCATTTTCTATGACATCATTCCTTTGTGACGCAGGTGTCACTTTGCAACATAATGATGAACTGGTGTCTCTCAAAATCACTTCTAAGTGAAAGCAATGACAATGCAGGTCACTTCGATAATTTTCTTTGTAAACCTTTTCTGTCTGAGTCAAGAACCTTTTGTGATGGTAAGTAACCTGAAATATCATGTTTTTATCTTTCAAAGAAAACTATCCAGAACACAAAGATCCAAATACAACAACAGCAGAATTGTGATATGAATAGATTATCTCAGGCTCACACATAATGCATTTTAAAACCTGATTTTGTTGCTGTCTAACACTGGTAAAGCATGGCCTTAATAGTTTATTTGAAATTGTTATAAATAGGAAAAAATAGTGTTACCATATGACCAAATTAAGATGCTTCCCCAATGTTCTAATAAACCCATTAAAGAATGAAGGGACAAAACAAGTAGGAAACATTCCTCTCTCAGGTTTAGCCTGTTAATGTCCATATATAGTGATATAATGTCCTGGAAAGTCACTGCCTTTCAGACGCTGACAGTTTACTGTGCATTACTATGCATGCAAAATTAGGGCAAAGCTTGTGCAATCAACAAGCTTTGCCCTCATTTTGCATGCATAGTAGGCTTTCTTGATAGTTTTTTTCAATAAAGAAAACATTAAGTTGCAAAAGTTAATACTTAAAAAAAGTCATGCAAAATGATTGGCTTTAGAACACTACATTAGTCTTGTGGGCAGTACTGACAGCTCTGTCTTATCTTCTATTTAGAGATTCCCTGACCTGGTAGAAGAATGTGCTCTCTGGCAGAACCTTGAATGTGCCCTTGTGGCAATCCCATCAGTGATTGTGCTGCTCTGGGTTGTGATGTCAGCTTTAGAGATGTACACATCTTCTCTGTTGAATTCTAAAAGGCAAGAATCTGCAACCATACAGCAGTCTTCACCAGAAATGAAATGCAAAAGTGGATACCAGCCACCAAAGCCGCTATTTCCATTGAGCCATGACCTGGCTCACAACATCAAGCAGGTCCAAGCTAAAAAAATGGAAGAAGCCATCAAGCAGGTCCAAGCTAAAAAAATGGAAGAAGCCACTGAGAAATTTCTCCTGAAAATACACAGTGAAAACTTACGCGAAAACAAGAAACGCAAAGTAAGCTTCAGCAATGCTGTGACTGTGTATCATATACCCCAGGACCCCTGAAGACATCTCATTTCTGAGCAGCAAGTTTAAATCAACATTAAGATTCATCTTTCAGAAGCTCCTTTGCTTCTTTCTGTGCTGCAGAGCTTGCCAACAGCAGGAGCCACCAAGGTCCAGGATAGCCGTGATACCACTTTCCAATGGAGAGTAACCACCTAAAGGGAAGCCTACACCCTCTTCTCAATAGACTTCGTTATTTCTCCTTCCCTTCTAAAAATTCCTAAAATTTGCAAATAAAAACCATACAATCGAAATGGTTTATTGAATGTAGTTTAATATAATTCAATAAAAAAAAACAAAAAAAAAATAATGTCTGCCTGTATATCCTACTTTAATATTGGTTTGGATTTTATAAAGGGAGGTTGATCTTCTCGTATCTTATGCAAAAACTTAATTATTGTCCAATAAAATCAAACAAACTACCATTAAAATAGTTTACTGTCCCTGCAAAGATGAATGCATAAGTATATCATGCCTTTTTATATATTTATAGTTCTTTTATTTTCACATTATCAAAAATAAAAATTCCCAATTTATACATTATTCATAGTTCCAAAATTAAACATATCGCAGGATATACATTGTCTGTGGTTATATAATTTCAATAAACTTGATCGAACATGTATATATAAATGCATATATTGGATAATCATATCCCAAATTTTAATGTTTCCAAAATATCTTTATGTATAACAAATGTATCGGTAGCCAGGGTCACCTAGCTGCTACAATCTTATAAAAATCATTCGTCCTTCATTCATTCAACTAACTAATTTCCGGGAGAGTCCATTTCACAGGGTATAGGTAACCATAATTAAGTTCTTACATAACTTTACTGATCTGACGTGCAGGGAGTTTGCAAGATATACATATAAAACGAAGAAGAAGGAAAGAGAAATAAAAAAAAAAAAAAGTGATATATATTAATCTTCCACTATCCCCGGGTTCCCTCTTAGATATAGTAACCAAGGCTCCCATATTTTAAGAAACTTATTAAGGTTCTTTTGTTTATAATGATAACCTTTTTCCATTCTATATTGGAATTGAATTTGATTAATCACATTCTTCCAATTACTTAGTCCTTGCTTTTTCCAATCTCTAGCTAGGCATATTTTTACAGCTAGTAAAACGTGGGTGGCTAGATTTCTCTTAGAAGTTTGTAGATCTTGCAAATCTAAATGAAATAGAAATGTCCAGGGATCCAATGACCTCTGAGAATGGAACAACGTGTTTAACAGTGTCTCAGTATTCTTCTTAAAATTATAAAGTAGAGAGCATTCCCACCACATATGAAGGAAAGTCCCCTGAGATGTAAGACATCGCCAGCATCTGTCTGAGTTTACATGATTAATTTTCTTTAATCTCTCTGGAACTAAATACCACCTATAGATGATTTTAATATATGTCTCCATTAAATTGGTTGAGTGGACAGTTTTTTTTATTGTTAGTAGTGGTTGGCGCCATTGCTCTATATCAAATTCTTTTTTTAAATCCCGTTCCCATCGCTCAATCGGAGGATCTTTTTTTTCCATATTCATTGTCTGTATTAAGTTGTTTATTCTCGCTATTTGCTTCTGCCTTTTGTGTGAAGATAACCATTTATCAATATCAGGATAGTTTACAATTCTCATTTGTTTAATAAGGTTTTTAACTCTTAAATATGTATATAACTCCGATGACGGGAGCGAAAACTGTTCTACTATTTCAGGAAAGGGTATTATTTTATCTTGAATCATAATATTTTCCAAACAGATTATCCCAGCACTTCTCCATTTTCTAAGGTCTATATCTCTTATATAATATTTTAGCAAATCTATTGGGGTTGATATCATTAATGAGTTAATTAATTAGTTAATTTAGCTTTTCGTTTAAACCTGTCGATCGATTTAATTGTATCTCGTATAATAGGGTTCCCTTTGTATAAATCTTTTACTCGAAAAGAATCAACCCAAAATAGGGAGTATAAATCAATATTTTCTACGTAGGATTCCTCGATTTGCATCCATAGTGGATAGTTGTTTGATCTCTTATCCCAGGCAACAAAATGTGACAACATTGTTGCTTCATACAGATTATTAATGCATGGGTAAGATATACCTCCTCTGTTAATTTTTTTAAATAGTATATTTCGAGCTATCCTGGGTTTACCTCTAGCCCATATAAACAAGTCTATAATCGATTGAAATTTCTTTATAACTTGTTGATGTATCCTCATAGGAATCATACGGAAATAAAATAAAATTTTTGGGAGTAAATATCCATTAATGAGATTTATCCTGCCCAACCAAGACATCTCTAAGTTTCTCCAACCAGACGTCAGAGCTTCAATTTTGATTAGTAGAGTCTTATAATTGCAATCTTTAACAGAGCCCAGATCTCCCTTGATCTTAATTCCCAGGTAATCTATAGTCTGTAATTTTAAATCAAAGTTATAATAAGACAGAAGATCATCTCTTTCATTTTTGCTCATAAACATTGTGATTACTTGAGTTTTCCCTAAGTTGATTTTATAGTTTGATATTAAACTATATTGTTCTATCAGTCTAAGTAGAGCTGGGATAGAGGCCAAGGGGTTCGAGAGTGAAAGGAGGACATCGTCGGCATAGAGAGAGACTTTATAAAATTTAGAGTCTATCTCTATGCCTACAATTTCTAAGGACTGTCTGATTGCTTCTGCAAGCGGTTCGATGCTAAGCACGTATAGTAGAGGAGCCAATGGACAACCTTGACGTGTACCATTTTTAATAGAGAACCAGTCAGAGTCTAGCAGGCGACCAATTACCTTAGCTGTTGGATTAGAATATAATGCCATAACGTAGTCTTTAAATAAACCGTTAATACCAAAATTTGATAATACCGCTTCTAAATATGACCACTTGACCCGGTCGAATGCTTTTTCAGCATCGAGGGATAGTATTACAGATTTTATTTTTCCATTATTAACTTTATGGACAATATTTAAGATTTTACGAGAATTATCTGCTGCACTTCTTCCTTCCACAAACCCCGTTTGATCTCTATGCACAATGGAAGAAATGACCTGTTTCAATCTTTGTGCTAGAATATTAGAATATATTTTAGTATCTAAATTTATTAATGAAATAGGCCTATAATTTAAGGTTGAACTCGGATCTTTTCCTTCTTTCAGTATTGGTATTATGGTTGCCTACAATGTTTCTACTGGTAGTCTTTCCACTAAGGGGATTGAGATATACAATCGAAGAATTATTGGGGCTATAATATCTTTAAAAGAAGTAAAAAAAAGAGTTGAAAACCCATCAGGACCAGGAGCCTTACCCGGTTTTAAGTCTTCAATAGCTTTCTTAACTTCCAGAATATTGATAGGATGATTTAAAATTTCAGCTTGAGACTCAGAGATCTTCGGAAGATTCAATTTTTGTAAAAATTGAATTGTGTTCTCTGAAGAGCTGGAGGCCTCAGTAATATTATAGAGAGATTTATAGTAATTAGCAAAGGCATTTGAGATTTCTTTAGGGGAAAGGTATTGTCTGTCTCCAACTATACTCTTTTTGATGGTTTCTGATTTACATTTCCATTTTATCTTATTAGTCATCATTTTCCCAATTTTAATACTAGAACAGTACCATCTTTGTTTTAAGTGCAAGATTTTCCAGTTAATAATATCTAGTTCTTTATCGACTATTTCTTTCCTGATATTTTTAATCTCTTGTAGATTAGTTATATCTGATCTGGTACTGTTAATTTTCTCTAATTTTGCTAATTTTATGTGTAATTCACTCAAGGAGCGGCCCTTTTGTTTCTTTTCTCTGGCACCTATCCTTATGAGGGCTCCTCTCATATAGGCTTTAAATGTATTCCATAAAGTAATATCCGAGATCTCACCATTATCATTTTTCTGCAAAAATTCCTTGGCCTCTGCCATTAGCTCCTGTAGATTTTTGGGATTTGTCAATAATAATTCATTTAGTCTCCATTTATTTCTAATTCTGTATTCTAAATTATTAGTAATTTCCAAGAATTGAGGAGCGTGGTCAGACCATGTAATGTTTCCTATATAGGAGTTTCTCACTATATTTAAGGTGTTTCCTTTAGTTAAGAAATAATCTATGCGAGAATACGATTGATGGACATTAGAATAAAAGGTGTATTCTCTCTCTAGTGGGTGGAATACTCTCCAGCAATCATAAAGTGAATTCTTTAAAAGAAAATCTTGAAACCCCTGATAGTGCCCTAAAGTACCATTCTTATTGATCTTACCATGACTACGATCAACCCTAGGGTTCTGGACAACATTGAAATCTCCTCCCATAAACAAATAACCTGTCTGGAGTGAATCTATTTTAATAATTAAAGATTCAAAGAAACGTAATGATACCCTATTGGGAGCGTAGACATTGACCAAAGTATGTAATACATCATTAATTTTCACAATTACAATAATATAACGCCCGTTATTGTCTGCTTCCACATAAATTGGTTCAACTTTCAATTTATCTGAAAAGATTATCGCTACCCCTCTTTTTTTTTTTACAACCAGACATATTAGCACAGTATATATGTGAATATTTGTTACATTTCCACAAAAGTCTTTGTTGCTCAATCCAGTGCGTTTCCTGTATAAAGGCAATATCTATTTTATTATCTTGTAACATTTTATAAAGGTGACCTCTTTTCTGTGGGGAATTCAAGCCCTGCACGTTCAGTGAAAGAAACTTAAGGGACGTTTTCATTATACAAGAAAAACAAAACCCTGTCTAATTCGTCTCCCCCGTAATCATCATTCATACACACCATACATTCAAAATCATTCAAACAATCCATCAGGGTTGCCCCCAGAATATTAGCTGATAAAGCTAACCCTAATATTCCTGTAACCACCACAGGAATTAGTGAAATAGGTCGGAGGGAGTTAATTAAATTGCCGTAATAAAAAAAAAAAAAAAAAGTAAAAATAAATAAATAATAATTAATAATTATGAGTTAGTTAAATTATATTAAAACTAATCGACAAGTGAAAAATATTACGTGACATAGTATTACGTGAGAAACATATTACGTATTATCCAGTAAAAAGTGAAATATATCTTAAATCGTGAAAAATTAAAAAAAAAAAACTATAAATTTATGTAAATAAAGTGTAATAAGTGTGTTTATGAAGTGCATGTAGTATCTAAAGTGTCTAAGTCTATTAAATAGATAGCACCTTCAAGTAGGATCTCCCTTAATCATGAGAAGAAAGGAAAAAGAAAGAAAAAAAATAAATAAAAAATGTTGAGAGTAAAATATGTGTAATGATACATAAGATAGCTAAAGTGTCTAAGGTGTCTTATTAATTCGGTTTGTTATTAAGTGCTACTGTGTGTATAATATATGTATAAAGAGAAAAAAAGAAAATATGATGATTAAAAGTGAGAATATTGTCTTGAGCTGTGTATGTGTCTGTGTTCTGTGTGTCTATAATTGTGCATTGTGAATGTCCTTGTGATCATTAGTGAGAGAAAAAATAAATAAATAAATAAAGTATTAAATAAATAAATAAATACATAAAATGAACAAAAAATAAAATATTTCTTATTATGAGCCATCTTGTATCATTCCCCAGAGGGTCATTTTATCTCTAGCTGAGACCTTATCTTTAAACTGGTATATGTTATCTTTATATGATACAATGAGTGCAGTGGGAAATCCCCATCTATAGTTCACATTATTGGACCTTAGAATTTGGGTAAGGTCTTGAAAGGATCTCCTTGCTGTTCTCGTAGACTGAGAGAGATCTGGAAAAACTTGTATATTCTTATACTGATCTAGTTGTATCTTAGATTTTTTCAGTTCTTGCATTATTACATTTTTGGTGTAGTATAAGGAAAATCGAACGATGACGTCAGATGGATATGTTGTATTCGAAGTTTTCCTTAGTCTATAAATACGTTCAAAAGGGTGTAAACCTAAATCCTGAGATGAAATAATAGACGAAAAAAACTCTTTCACAAATTCATCCAAAGACTGGTTCTGGATGTTCTCTGGTATACCCCTCAGCCTGAGGTTCTTTCTGCGGGAGCGGTCTTGTATATTTGTGATGTTTAATTCCAGATCTTTAACTTTGTTCTCTAGTATAGTATTTACAGATTGTAGATTCTTGTTCTCTTCCTGGAGGTCAATAATGATGGACTCATGTTTAGCAGTTATTTCTGATATATGGTGAATTTCTGATCTTATCTGTGTCATATTAGCTTCTAGGTCATTTTTTATTTTATTATAATATTGTTCCATTACTTCTTTTATGAACTCCTGTGTAATATCTTGCTGTGGTGTAAGCAAAGATCGAGTAGAAGAGTCCATCTGTGGTGCTTCAAGACTTCTAGTCGGCGTTAAATCTCTGTAAATACTCTGATGTGGTTTATTAAAGTCCGACTGAGATGTCGCCAACTTGGGAGACGCAAAAATACTTATTGATTTATTTTTATCCTTTTCTTTTTCCTTATCCTTTTTTGGAGGCATTATAACTGATATCAGACTGTCTTGTAAACTATTTAAGATGGTAGATAAAATTAACCTTTTCAAGATAACCAAGTCCTTTGGGTCTTTCAAGATATTCTTCCAATATTTCTATTACACTATTAAGTTTTGTCGAATAGGAAAGCCTTCAAGCCCCCTAGATCTCCTTTTCATGGTCAGAAAATATATAATATATTATAATCACAACTCATAATATCGTGTAGAAATAACTTTGTAGAATAAATTGGTTCTGTATGAAAGTATTTATTTCGGCTTATCAACCGTGTTTGATTCTTCTCTTCCTTTCCTTTTTTTTTTTTTTTTCTTTTACCTTCTCTTTTTTTCCTTTTCCCCTTTTTTCCTTTTTTTTTCTCCTTCTCCTTTATTCTTCAGGAATTTTACACTAAACAAATTTCTTGTATATTAGCAAAGTCATTAATCCAAAAAAGTTATGTAGTGATGAATGTGCAAATGTGCAAAGAGAGGTACTTTTAAAGAAAAGAAATCGTAAAATAAGCCGTTTTAAGTTCTCACCGTTTCTTGCTTCTTCCAAATCTTTCTCATAAACCATAATATCATAAAGAGATAATCCTTGCAGCTCCAGACGGCGTTTTGAAACTTTAATCGGCCTTAAAATATTGTTTACCACGTGGGCGAACTTAACAGTTATCTCCAGCCGGGTCCAGCCAGATCAGTATATTTTCTCTCGGTTCTTTATCCGAGGTCAGCAATCGTCCGGATCCGCCCCTCCATAACAATGGGGTCTCCAAACCAAGAAAGGCCCAAGAGAGCCCGACCCGAGCACCGGCAACTCCCGCAGTCTCAGGTGTATCAACAGCGGCAGCGTTGTCCACAGCTGCAGCCGCAGCAGAACTGGAGCGTCTAGACCGTCGTCGGCGGGGGACCCCGGGAGTGGCTTAGACCCCGACAGCAGCGCCAACCCCGGGGGCTGCTCAGGCTCCGGCAGCGGTTGGGACGTCAGCGGCAGCACAGACAGCAGTGCCAGCCGCAAATGACTTTGAGGCCGCCACACGATGCGCAGCAGCACCTCCACAGCAGCCGCAGCCCACACGCCAACCCGGCAGCTAAGGCCCGGCCTCGGTTGCAGTCAGTTGCGGTCAGTTCGTCCACACTCCCCCCTCCCTGTCACGTAGCCAGGGCGGAAACGTGCGTATCACGTCATCCTCCCCTCTATCACGTCATCGATCATGCCTTTTTAATGCAGTCAACTGAGGCTGAATTAATAGTCTCTTTTAAAGGGGCCATTCAGCAGCAACACTTTGTCAATGTTTGTGGTAGCAATGTATTTTAGAGTAACATAGTTACATAGGTTGAAAAAAGACATGCGCCCACCAGGTTCAGCCTTTCCCATGTGTGTTAATAGCTGTTGATCCAAAAGAAGGCAAAAGAAAATCCAGTTTGTAGCTCTTTCCAATTTTGTAACCAACTAGGGAAAAAAATCCTTCTTGACCCCAGAATGGCAGTCAGATCTCTCCTTGGATCAAGAAGCTGTTTCCCAATGTAAAAATTATATCCCTGAATATTATGTTTTTGCAAGTATTAATCCAGTTGCTGTTAAATGTCTGTACAGACTCTGATAAAACTACCTCTGCAGGCAGAGAATCTCCTCTCCTCCAGCCTAAAAGCGTGACCACGTGTCCTACGCATAGTCCTGTTTACGGATAGGTTTCCAGACAATGGTTTGTATTGGCCCCAAATATATTTATATAATGCTATCACATCCCCTCTGAGGTGCCGTTTTTCTAAACTAAACAGATTTAAGTGTGTTGACCTTTCTTCATAACTAAAGTGTTCCATTAATTTTATTAATTTTGTAGCCCACCTCTGCACCCTTTCCAGTGCTATTACATCCTTCTTTAGAATAGGTGGCCAAAATTGCACATCATGTTCAAGCTGTGATTTATAAAGAGGCAAAATTATATCACCTTATTGGCCTTAGCAACTGCTGACTGACATTGCACATTGTTGCCTAGTTTGTTGTCTATAACAATTCCCAAACCCTTCTCATTTGTTGTTTTCCCTAATTCATTACCATTTAGGGGGTAAGTTGCTTGTGCATTCCTTAGCCCAAAGTGCATAACTTTGCATTTATCTACATTAAATTTCTCCAAAAATGCTCACCAACTGAGGCCATTTAGACCCTAAACAACTGAACAACCCTATGCATGGGTGGTATCACTGTACTCAGGACATGTTGCTGAACACATATTGATGTGTTGTTTGGCAGTGACACATACCAGGAGCTGTAAATTTATACCTGAAGCACAACGAGTGTACTTAACTTTTTTATAAGTGTTTTCATGAGCTTTTTTAGATGCGCAAAGTACTTTGCAAATAATACGTTTTATTTTATTTACGCTAGGGCCTAGTGTCTGAGCTCTGGAAGTCCACTGCCAAACGTCTAGGACTGACAGTGTTTGGATGCTTTGCCCTGGCCTGAAACTGGTGGAAGGGTCACCAATTGCCCACTCATTCACCTTTTCCATTTTTCAATCATTTACTTCTTCTCAGCAAATCTTTCATTTCATTTTCTTCCGTCTGATACACAACCAACCAAACATAACACACACACACACATGTACAATTCACAAATCACAAGGACCTTTACTCCTGTTATTTGTCCTGGCCTTCACTTCTACACTCACTAGCATTAACGCTATAACTCACACTTCATCCTATAAAATTTTTCCATCCAAATACCTGCCAACAGACCCAACTTTTTCAGGGACAGTCCTGCTTATTTCCAGTGCTGTCCCATCAAATTTAGCTAAACTAGGTATGCAAATGCAGGTAGGTATAGCTAGGTAGGTAGCACTATAAACATTAAATAAATATAATAAGGTAAATAAGAAATATAACTTTAAAATCAAATATAATAAAATGAATTAAACCCCTAATTATTTTTAACACCCATTACAATTAAAATTAAGTTATTATTTAGACATAATACATCTTTAACCAAACCAGTGCACTGCTACTACTCTTAAAAATAACCGTACATTAACCCTAAGCTTTTTTTAGTTCCCACATTTTTCCATCCGCATACCTACCAACAGACTCAACTTTTTCAGGGACAGTCCTGATTTTTTCCAGTCCTGTCCCGTAAAAGTTGGGTTGTTGGAAAGTATGCCATTGTAAATAGGTAGCAAATGTTAGGCATGTATTTAAAAGTGGTCTTAAATCGATTTAAAAATGTAAAATCCCTATTCTTTTATTAAACATCCATGGATGTGTGTGTATGATAAATAAATAAGCCCCATTTCTTCCAGGCCAAGTTCCTCGGAGCGTTTGTCTAGGTCTCAGACAAGACAACTGCTCGGAGGAACTTGGCCCTCAGTGTAGGGCAATGTGTTTGTATGTATGTATTGTACACCTCGGAGAGCACCATGAAGGTACGTGTGTGCGACTGTATTGGTCGTTTCGGCAGGGGGATCGCCTGCTAGTCAACCGGGAGAAAACGAAGCAAAAACGAACACGAAGAATGTCCACAAATATTCGCCCCAAGAGAAGACAGGAACTGGCGAATATTTGCTGAATATGAACATTCTTTTGTTTTTCCGAAGACAAGCACGAAGACGAACACGAAGAGCCCCCTGGTGCCCATGTCTAATTTAGACCCTAAACAACTGAACTACCCTATGCATGGGTGGTATTACCGTACTAAGGACATGTTGCTGAACACATATTGATGTGTCGTTTGGCAGTGACACATACCAGGAGCTGTAAAGTTATACCTGAAGCACAACAAGTGTACTTAACTTTTTTTTATAAGTGTTTTCATGAGCTTTTTTTAGTAAAAAAAAAAAATACTTTGCAAATAATACGTTTTACATTTTACATTACAGACAGAGCTATTTTTTTTGTACCTTTTGTGACAATGGTTGTTTTTATGGTGTTTGTGTTTAACTGTAATTTTTTATTATACTAATTTTCAATCTCATTTACTGTACCCACAGACATCAGCGGGAAAGCCCCCGACATCAGCAGAACCGCCTACCAACCTCACTGACGTCAGCGGGGAGTCCTGGCCGCATCCCACAAGGGAAGGCTCCGGGTAGCCGGAGCTCAGAAGTTCCCTGGTACTCTAAACAGTATGCCCAAATGTTGGTTGACAGGCTTTAAATAATCAAAACCTAATATCATTGTAAATAGTCAAATATTCGTCTTCAGCGGAAAAAACGAATGAGCCAAACAGTATCAGAGATGAGGTGAGTAATGTAAAAATAGCTTGGCTTACATAAGTAAGTGAGAAGCTGGAAACAAAGGTCAATGTATTGGCTCATAAGAATCGTGAATCTGGTACAAGGCACTCAGTCGTGTATGTCGAGTCCCAAAACTGAAATGCAATGACAGCAGTGAAATGGAAGTCCTAACACATGATCAATTAGATTTCAATTGTGAAGCGTGAACATTATTCACAGTTTATTTAAAACAGTTTATCAGCACTAGTGTTTTCCTACGTATTTGATGGGAGGAAATTTGGTCAAGAACTCTGGCATTGCAGCCTCAATTCCCAGGCTGGTCTTCAATTTGTAAGACTAAAAAATACCGTATTTGCTCAATTATAAGACAAATGATTGGGGAGACTATATTTTTCAGAGCCTTTGCTGATAAGTTCGAAATGTTCAAGGATATGAATTTTAAGCTGTCTTTTTGTTTGTCTCACGTATTGCAATCCGCAAACACACTGTATAAGGTAAATTACATGTGTTGTGTTACAACTGATAAAACTCATAATCTTGTAGAGCTTCCCACTAGTAAACTCTATATGTTTTCCTCGGTTGGTTTTGACACGCCTAGCAGCATCCGCATATGTGAAATCCTTGGCTCTTGTTTGTAGGCCAACTAACACCATTACTAAGGGGAATCTCTTTTACAGTACTAGGTGCTAGTTCCGGCTTTAAGTTTGGAGTTTTTTGCGGAAGAATTGGACCTTAAATTTCACCCCTTTAACTGTGTGCTGAAGTTTACTTACTTTGCAGTTTTCGATAGCAGCTTGAGTGTCTGCTTTTTTCTCTAGCAGCCAGTTTGTTTTACCACTTTGTAACACAGGTGTATATAGTAACACAATAGCGAGTTTGTTTCAATCATTTTATAACACTGGTGTACATATTGGAGACCGTAACCGGGTAGCTCGTCCTTTCCTTTTCTTCTATGATGGAGCACCAGAATGTCATGTCGGCACTCGGTCATAGATGCCCCAGAGGAAGTGTTGGCAGTAACTGAAGTTTCCAGAGGGGAGGATCCAGGTCCCCTGCAGCGCTGTGGTGGATCTCGTTCGTAGTCTTATAGTCAGACCTCCATTTGAGGTCTGATTATAAGATGACCTTGTATATGAGACGAGTGGTATTTTTCCAAGCATTTGCTCTAAATTAAACATTGTCTTATATTCGAGCAAATAATCGATGACAAGGATTACACTGATTGAGACCCTTTATAAATTAATTAATAACTGGTATATGGTTCCCTCTAAATCAGTTAACTTCTCCCACGCTGAGAATAACATATGTTTGAGATATAAAGACAAAGAGGGAACCTATTTACATATGTGGTGGGAATGTTTTAAGGTTGCTCTACTATGGAAGATGGTAATCGAACTAATAAAAAATCTAAAATCTGTCGATAGATCTTAAGCCAGAAATATGTATTTTACATTTAAAGCGGCAAAATATGAGTAAACAATAGAGCTTAATAACCATGCATAATCTTATTGCTGCAAAAATAATCATACAAGACAATGGAAGTGTGATTCAGGTTTTATATGGCCACAATTAAAATATCAGCTCCTTTTGCAAACGAAAATGGAAAGTGGCGTAAGTAAAATTAATAAAGTGTGATCAAATATATAACAAATAAGTAGACAAGATCTGTCCATTGGCAATGTTAAGGGGAATCAGAGGCCCCTGTGGAGTCATAATCGGTTGGCTGTGTTTTAACGGTTGCTTTTCAAATTTTTCTTCAGGGTACTGAAGATTTTATTGTACTTGGGTATCATGTAACCCCTGGAATTAGTATATACCTATATGTCTTTTTTGTAATTGTCTGCAAAAAAAAAATTAAAATGGAGAAAGAAAAAAAGAAATCCCATGTTTGTGAACTGTAATGCGCATATTTAACTTTTGAACCTGCAGTGCCAAAAAACATGCCCTACCCATGCATGGGGTACTCCTGTCTGTGCTTGGGGTGGTTTTTGAATACAAATCACAAGTTGTTTCAGTCATTTCACATGCCCAGGGAAATGAATCTACTGTGTATATATATATATATATATATAGGTTTGTTAAACATGTAAAAAAATACTGTAATGTTTAGAACAGATTGGCAATAAAATTGTCAAATAAAAAGTGTTAAAATTCCCATAGTAAAATACTTTGGGATGTCAACTTTCAAAAGACATATACTTTAGTTTAGCAGTTTTTGTAAAGCCCTGCTGCCTAAATAAGCACAGGGCAGCATAGGAGGTAGGGTTCAACCAGAGGTCAGCAATAGAGTTCAATGTGAAGTTGAAAAGTTCATGAGTGCTTCCTTAAAAAACAAATTCTGCTTGCTTATATAACTTTGAAAATGCTAGGTGTGCTCGCACTGTTAAGTGATTTGCCGCGCAAAAAGGCGGGAATTAGCACTATAAATAGAAGGGGCAGAAGGGGTTCTAGTCATGCTGCAAGGCGAACTGCTGGCCGATTTTACGTACCTTTTAAAGCGGGTGAATCTGTGGCTGTGCAGGACAGCTGCTGGAGAAATGGAACTGCTGCTTGAGAAGCTGCCGCCACCACCCCCCACAATAAGGAATGCAAAAAAAAAAAAGTTTATATTTGTTATGTATTTTTATTCGGATTAAAGTTATCCTCTATAAAGGGGTTGAACTGGTCAAGTGGTGGTTAGCCCTACTTGTGCTAAAAAAAAAAAATATATATGTGTGGGGGTGCACTAAATGAGTTAGTGGTCAATCACAGTTAAAAGATTGTGTATTTACATTTTTATTCAATTTGCCGATGAAAATACTGAATAAGACATAAGAAATATGTGGAGTTTCAATGAATTAGCTTTACATGTTGCTCCATGAAAATGTATATATAGTTATACAATAAGGCTTACAGTACCCAAAGTCAAAAGAAAGCAAAAAGAAGAGAGAGGATGGGATAGAAAGCTTACAGTACGACCTGTGGTGTGACTACAGGGTGAAGGGCGCGGCCCTTTAAGGCAGGCTAGTCTTCATTTTCTATGACATCATTCCTTTGTGACGCAGGTGTCACTTTGCAACATAATGATGAACTGGTGTCTCTCAAAATCACTTCTAAGTGAAAGCAATGACAATGCAGGTCACTTCGATAATTTTCTTTGTAAACCTTTTCTGTCTGAGTCAAGAACCTTTTGTGATGGTAAGTAACCTGAAATATCATGTTTTTATCTTTCAAAGAAAACTATCCAGAACACAAAGATCCAAATACAACAACAGCAGAATTGTGATATGAATAGATTATCTCAGGCTCACACATAATGCATTTTAAAACCTGATTTTGTTGCTGTCTAACACTGGTAAAGCATGGCCTTAATAGTTTATTTGAAATTGTTATAAATAGGAAAAAATAGTGTTACCATATGACCAAATTAAGATGCTTCCCCAATGTTCTAATAAACCCATTAAAGAATGAAGGGACAAAACAAGTAGGAAACATTCCTCTCTCAGGTTTAGCCTGTTAATGTCCATATATAGTGATATAATGTCCTGGAAAGTCACTGCCTTTCAGACGCTGACAGTTTACTGTGCATTACTATGCATGCAAAATTAGGGCAAAGCTTGTGCAATCAACAAGCTTTGCCCTCATTTTGCATGCATAGTAGGCTTTCTTGATAGTTTTTTTCAATAAAGAAAACATTAAGTTGCAAAAGTTAATACTTAAAAAAAGTCATGCAAAATGATTGGCTTTAGAACACTACATTAGTCTTGTGGGCAGTACTGACAGCTCTGTCTTATCTTCTATTTAGAGATTCCCTGACCTGGTAGAAGAATGTGCTCTCTGGCAGAACCTTGAATGTGCCCTTGTGGCAATCCCATCAGTGATTGTGCTGCTCTGGGTTGTGATGTCAGCTTTAGAGATGTACACATCTTCTCTGTTGAATTCTAAAAGGCAAGAATCTGCAACCATACAGCA
>VKOC01049604.1:0-15551 GCA_009364415.1 Spea multiplicata
CCTGTGTCTAACCCAGCTCAGGTCAAACCTGCTACCGACTACTGACCCTTCAATCTCGCGCCAGAAATTTCCCCCACTGAGACCAGCATCCTGGGGGAGATATAGTCACTGACTTGACCCCGGTCTCAGCAACGCTCCCTTCTGGACAATACATCCTGGAGAAGAGGCTGCTGTAGAAAGGCAACGATTGCACAAGCAGGGTGTTTATGGGACAAATATGGCATAGGACAGGCTGTTTGGGGACAAAGATGGCAAGTCATATGTGTGTAATTTGGGTGCTGCTCATGTTCTATGTGGGCAATGTGGATGCCAGGGCTGGCTTTGGGTTGTGCAACCTGTGATTTATGCCTACAATTTAGGGTTTTATCTATACCTTTTAATGCTGTGTTTTTATGTGAATTCCAATTGATTTGTGTGTTATTCTGTTGATCCATATCTGATATGCTATGTTTCCATACATTATTTATGTATACCTGCAAATACAGGATTTGTATGTCTTATTTGGTTGATCAATACCTGCAGTGCTGTTTCCATGTGTTGTTTATTTGATCTATACGCTCAGTACTGAGTTTACAGGTGATTTCCAGTTGATCTATACCTGCAATGCTGGGTTTGTGTGTTCTGTTGATCTATACCTGCAATGCTATGTTTCCATACATTATTATTGTACACCTTGTGAGACTGTGAACCCCAGGGAGTTGATTGGCATGGTATCTGGGTACAGCTGCTATGCAGATTATACATATGGGTCCCTGGGGTGGAGCAATTGGAGAGCAGGGTGGGCCAATGCTCCGTTCCCCCATTCTGTGTAAATTCCATGCCAGCTTTTCCAGGAGGCTAGAAGTCTGCAGGATCCGGTTCGGGATTCCTATGGTGCCGGCATCAGGCACAGGTGCTGGGCATTAAACACCCCTGGAGCCTGATAATCAGGGAGACTGTTGGGGGAAGAGGAAGTTTCCCTGAGCTCCCAGGACACGGAGAGGCCCTGAAGAAGACCATCCCTGAGCCAAGTGAGGCAATGCCTGCCTGGACTTGTGTGTACTGTCTGGGGGAGGTTTTCCAGAGCCTGGCTTAGCTGGGTCTGGCAGGGAGGTCAAGTTAGTGGGTGATTAAGGCTGGTCAGTCTGGGCCAGCATCATACAGTTAGAGAGGGCTCCAATTGGGAGCTAGGTGTTTCTTTTTATGATTTGGTTTTGGGGTTTGAGGTAAAATAAAGCACTGTTTTGCAACAAGCTGGTGTTCCCGACTCTGATTGCCCTAGAGGACTGTGCTTAGGATCCCTAAATGTGACATGTATGGCGAGATTTGTATGTCTGATTCTATGCCTCCAGTGCTGAGTTCACATATGAACAATAATAATACCAGTATTAATATTACCGTATTTGCTCGATTATAAGACGAGGTTTTTTCAGAGCAAATGCTCTGAAAAATGCCCCTCGTCTTCTAATCGGGATCGTCTTCTAATCAGACCTCAAATAGAGGCCTGATTATGAGACTAAGATCCAGATCCCCCGCACCGCTGCAGGGGACCTGGAACTTCCTGTCTCCCCCCCCATTTAACACACACACTTACCGGTACCGGTGCTTCCTGCTGTATTGCCGAGGCAGCGGGTTGACGTATACGCGATGCGCGTAGACAACATCCACTGCAGCCGGAAGGAGGTGTGGCTAGCAGCGGGGGTTGTCTGCGTCCGTTGCGCAGACCGCACCGGTGCGGGGAACTCTGATCTCTGACAGCCGGGGAAAGTATGCGCGACGGACGCATACAAACCCCCGCTGCCAACTCCACCTCCTTCCGGCTGCAGCGGAAGGAGACGTCAACCCGCTGCCCTGGCAATACAGCAGGAAGCACCGGTACCGGTAAGTGTGTGTGTGTTAAATGGGATTTCTGGAATGCCTTATACCCCTATATGTCACTCTGGCATTTAGGGGGTTAAAATGCATATTATGGGGCAGAGTGGCATATTGGGAGGTATAAGGCATTTCAGGAGGCAGAGTGGCGTTCCTCAGCCATTCCTGCTCACCCAAGCAAGGGCTCCTTTAAACCAACCCCTTTATCCCCCTCAAAGGGTTAAATTCACCCAAGATCCCAAGATCAATCAGCTATATTTATTACCTTCATGAAGCTTCTAATGACCTTGTGAAAGCACTGGCTGAAGCAATTATAGTCAATAGGATTCCAATTCCATAACCTGCTGTTTTCTTTAGATATCCTCTGAGGTATAATGACTGGAAGTTGTCTTTCCAGACATTAATTCACCTCAAGAACTTGCCAACCCAAGAAAAGCTTTTTACACAAGTATGTAAGTGGCCCAGCAAAGAGAGCTATTGAAGGACGCTTCATGGTGGAACAGAAACCACTTTTCGTGCTGCCTAAGACACACTTGATGACAAATTTGGAAATCCGTTCGTCATATCCTGACAAAATACAAGCATGGCATAAGATTGCCACCAAAGACAGCAAAGAACACAAAGCATTCCCCGATTTCAAATACTTTGTTGAATTTCGTAATAAAGAAGCCAGAATTGCATGCAGACCCATCACCTCACTGCAAGCAATAAAGCCAACAGAATAAGAAAGATCTAAGCAAACTGATCAAGAATACTAGCGTCCTGCGTGCCTTTTGTAAGAGACATGGCCACACTCTTCATAAATTCCCTAAGATTACGGAAAGACCATGCTTTGGCTGCCTTAAAACTGGTCATAAGTCCTCCAGAAATGTGATAAAGGTGAATGGCGTCACCCAACATGCCTTCATCAAGATAGGGAGAATAAAGATCAGGTACAAAGAGTTAAAAACAATTAAGAGCAGTCAGGAATCAATCAAGGACCTACAGAAAGAACAGCTGAACTACAAAGGATAGAAGAGTGTAAGCAAGTAATTTCCAACAGAATTATTCAAGAATAAAGTAACACTCATACCTCATCAATTATTCTATTATATATCTCAACAGTAGCCAAACCAAATAAAGAGATCCTAGTGTACGCTTTACTTGACAACCAGAGCGACACTACCTTCATCTTAAAGGACACAGTTGAAATACCTGATATTAAGAGAGTGTCACTCAAACTCAAAATTTCTACAATAACTTCTAAAAAAAGGTTGTACAAGTAAGAGGCATCAAGTCTGAAATAAGAATCAAACTACCAACAACCTATACCAGGGACTACATACCTGCCAATAGATCACATATACCCACATGTGACACCGCAAGGAATTGGCCACATCTAGAACATCTTGCAGATGAAATGTCTCCAGAACTTGATTGTGAAGTAGGGTTATTAATAGGCTACAACTGTCCTCAAGCTTTAATGCCCAGAGAGGTTCTCAGCGGTAACGAAGACTAGCCATTTGCACAGAGGTCTGTGTTGGGTTGGAGCATTATCAGATATAATGACTCCGACAGTGGCTATGAAGATGAAATTGCTGTGAGTCATAGGATTATTGTGAAGCAAGTTCTACCAGCTGACCATAGCACTTGCGGACTAACCGCAAAACAACTTATAGAGTCGAACTGGTTCACTGGACCAAGTTTACTATGGCAAGGAGAACTCCCTAAAGAGGAAGACATTAAGGTGGTAGAGATTGATGATAGAGACCTGGAGCCCAAAATGACACAGGTACGTACGACCAAGACAAAGGAGGAAAGGTCTCTGTTAAATCGCCTACAAGGGTTTTCAGATTGGAAGAGGTTAGTGAAAGCCATAGCGAGACTCAAACGTTGTGCAAAGTGTGTAAAAGGACAGAAGGATCCAATGAATCAACAACGCTTGAAGAGAAGTGTTCAGTGATTAAATCAAGTCCCTAAAACAAGGGAAATAAGTTGAACAAGTTGTATAAACTAAGTCCGTTTGTTGATGACCATGATATCTTAAGGGTGGGAGGAAGATTGACACAGGTGGCTCTCCATCCCCATGTCAAATACCCAGCCATCCTTCCAAATGGGCATCATGTATCTCGTCTACTCATAAAGCACTTCCACGAAAGGGTGCATCATCAAGGTCGTGGAATGACCATCAATGAAATCCGCTCCAATGCCATTTGGATCCTAGGATGTAGTAGTGAAGTATAATTTCTTATTTACACATGCATTAAGTGTATGAAGTTAAGAAAATGCAGCCAAGAACAAAAAATGGCTGGCCTATCACCAGAAAGGATGGAAACTACCCCTCCGCTCACTTACAGTGGTATGGATTGCTTTGGACCATTTTATTTGCATGTGTTCGAGAGTTGTCCACCTTGAGGTACTGATGCTTTCCTTAATGGGCTGCGTTGTTTTATTTCTGTACGTGGAAAAGTCAACTCTATAGCAACCAAAGTACCAACTTTATCACTGCAAAGAGAGAGTTCAAGGGAATAGACCAAGAATGTGTGAAAGAGTTAGGCTGTAGTTTTGTCATGAACCCACCTGCTCCTAGTCACATGGGTGGTGTCTGGGAGAGATGGTATAGGACTGTGAGAAGTGTTCTAACATCCATCTTAGACCAGTCCGCCAGGAAACTGGACAGTTTATCCTTAAGAACATTTATGTACGAAGCAATGGCGATTGTGAATAGTTGACCATTAACCTCATATCCAGTGGGACCAGAACCATTAACACTGAATCATATACTAACAATGAAATCCACTATCATTGCACCACCACCTGGAGAGTTTGTAAGAGAAAATCTCTTTCTTCAGAAGAGATGGAAGAGAGTTCAGTTCTTGGCAAATGAGTTTTGGACCAGGTGGAGGAAGGAATATCTGTTGAACTTACAACAAAGAAGTAAATTGAACAAGAGCAGATGAAACGCCCAGCCGAATGACATTGTTCTACTCCAAGGTGACTTAGCACCACAAAATCAGTGGAAGCAAGCCAAAGTGTTAGAAGTCTTCCCAGGAACTGATGGCAGGGATCAAAGGCTCCGGGGGGGGTCTGTGCAGATTTTGAAATTAATCCTGAAGGGCACAAGCAGCCAGTGAAGAAACTGACTGATTATAAGACGACCCCCCAAAATCTGAATACTAACTTAGGAAAAAAAGAAAAAGCCTGAATATAAGACGACCCCAAAGGAAAAAAGTTTTACCAGTAAATGTTAATTCATGTAAACTATTTTTTTTAATAAAAGCTATGATTGAGAAAAATATTTTTTTTGTTTTTATTTCCTTGTATTTTCCAACCTGTCCCCCAGTTACGCACATCTGCCCCAGGCTTGCCACTCCAATATGGCACTGTGGCCCATGATATGCCTTTTAACCCTCTATTTGCCACTGTGCCCCATGGTATGCCTTTTGACCCCCTATGTGCCACTCTGCCTCCAGAAATGCCTTATACCCCTATATCCCATTCTGGCATTTAGGGGGTTAAAATGCATATTATGGGGCAGAGTGGCATATAGGGAGGTATAAGGCATTTCAGGAGGCAGAGTGGCATAAATGGAAGTTAAAAGGCATTGTATAGAGCACTCTGCCTCCAGAAATGCCTTATACCCCTATATGCCCATCTGGCATTTAGGGGGTTAAAAGGCATATTATGGGGCAGAGTGGCATATAGGGAGGTACAAGGCATTTCACCCCTCTCACCCCTCTCTTACCGGTGCTTCCAGCCGGGGCAGCGGGTCTCCTTCCGCTGCAGCCAGAAGGAGGTGGAGTTGGCAGCGGGGGTTTGTATGCGTCCGTCGCGCATACATTCCCCGGCTGTCAGAGATCAGAGTTCCCCGCACCGGGGAACTGCCCTAGAGTGACTGTGCCTTGGTGCACAAAGAAAGGTTGGATGAGTTGGGTGTGGAAGAAAATGCTCTACTGGATGAATGGGGAAATATTCCTATGGAAACACTCTAAAAGCTTGTGGAAAGCCTTCCCAGAAGAGTGTAAGATGTTATAGCTGCAAAAGGGGGACCAACTACATATTAATGTCCATGTATTTTGAATGTGATGTCCCTGTTGGTGTAATGGTAAGGTGTCCCAATACAGTTACGTCCACAGAGATGCAGATGAAGATTGAAGATCTGGCCGACCATGCTCAGTCACTAGATGCTGAGGCACTCAAAACCTCACTGACAGGGAGCCAGATTGCTTCACAATACAATGCTATAAAGTATTCAAAAAAAATAGATATTACATTTTCTTAAAGCTTTTAAAGGAGCAGTTACACATGGGGGGGGGGGCTCTTAAAATATCCCCAGATAAGATTCTGCATCATAAAGAGAGTGTCACGGAGCTGAATAGTCTGACCGACTACCGCCACTGACTTGTGCTCCCTTAGCCTGGGACAACACACTCTTTCCCCGGTTTCCCAGTCACTAGCCGAGATTCATTGTAGGGTATAGCCAAAACGAAGACCACTTTATTTCTCACACACAGGGCTGGATATATCCAGCAAATCACACATTAACATAAAACAAGATATTGGACTACAAACCGCACCCTTAATATGCCTCCCAGAGACAACAGCCAAAATCAGTTTCAAGGTTTGGCCGGGGTAAATGTCTGTAGTGGTGGAACTGGGGGGAAAGGGGGGGGGCAACATAGTAGTGCACCATGGGGTGGGGGGTCTCACTTGAAACTAAAACAATGGCGGTGACTCCTTGGTTGCATATCCTGGCTGTCTGCCAGAGATAATCCCCTCAGCAAGTGATGAGATGATATACCGTATTGGCTTGATTATAGGCCACACCCGAGTATAGGCCGCACCCTAAAAGTTAGGTGTTTTTTTAAAGAAAAAGTATTTGCTCTGAAAAAACCTTATCTTATAATCGAGCAAATACGGTAATTCACATGTAAACTATTTTTTCATATTTAATAAAAACTATGATTCAGAAAAATGAACTTTTTGTTGTTATTTCCTTTTATTTGCCAACCTGCCCCCAGTTATGCACATCTGCCCCATGGCTTGCTACTCTGCCCCCCAGCTTTGCCTTATATCCCCCTAAATGCCATTCTCCCTCCCTGATATGCCTTTTAACTCCCTATATGCCACTCTGCCTCAAGAAATCCCTTATACCCCCCAAATCCCTCTCACCCCCCAGCCTACCAGTGCATCCCTAGACTTATCCCATGTGCTTCAGACTCCCTGGTGTCTTGTGGGGGCAGCTGGTGGAGGTCTGTGCGATGCGCGTAGACAACTTCTGCTGCTGCTGCCCGTTAGTTCCGCCGGGGCTTCTATGACTGAGCACCGGAAGGTCATGTCACGCTGGTGCTCTGTCATAGAAGCCCTGGCGGAAGCGCTGTCAGCGGCAGAGGTTGTCTGTGCACATCCCGCAAACATTTACCGGCTGCCAGAGAGGAGGATTCAGGTATCCAGCAGCGCTGCAGGGGATCCTCCTCTCTGACAGCCGGCGAATGTCTGTGGGAAGCGCATAGACAACCTCTGCTGCTGCCAGCACTTCCGCCGGGGCTTCTGTGGTGGAGCACCGGAAGGTCATGCTATGGTGGAGCACCGGAAGGTCATGTGATGCCGGGACTCCATCACAGAAGCCACAGAGGAAGTGCCGGCAGCAGCAGAGGTTGTCTGTGTGCATCGCACAGACCTCCACCGGCTGCCAGAGAGGAGGATTTACTTCTGGGGGTAGATACAGAAGTCTTTACAAAGCCAGGGCCCATAGTCGGTACATAGGAGGCTGGCTCTCAAGCCTCTCCAGTGGCCCCAGTGATGGAGGGTTCCGTCACACAGCTCATCCAGTGTACAGGGGATCAAGAAGGAAGAGAAGCCCAGGCAGGTTGCGGTGGTAGGGGATTCTATAATTAAGAGAACAGACAGGGTAATCTGAGGCTCTGATCGAAGCAACCAAATGGTTTGCTGTCTCCCGGGTGCCAAGGTTCGGTATGTTGCAGACAGAGTGAGCAGATTATTGGGAGGGGCTGGTGAGGATCCAGCTGTCTTGGTGCACATCGCCACCAATGAGACAATAAGAGGAAGATGGAGAGTCCTAAAAGGTAATTTTAGGGATTTAGGGAGTAAGATTAAAAAAGGACCTCCAAGGTAGTATTCTCTAGATTTGTGCATTTATATTCGGGCGAACATGAAAACGAATGCGAATCGAAGACACACAATGCGAAGAATCTTCGTGTTCCTTTAACTAATCTCCCTGGTCCCTTCCCCATCTAGCCTACCTTATCTACGCAGCATTGCAGTAAAAATCAGTAGGTGCACTTCATTATTTGATCGCAGAGGAGGCCCCTGCTGGTGACCAATAGATTACAGACTTTTAAAATCCTGGTGCCGAAACCACTGGTCTCCCTGCTCCAAGAGTGTGAGGCGTGAGCTTCCCGGAATGGAATAGTAAAGGTGGGAACCCGGTATGCAGGTAACAACTAGGAGCACACCACGAAAAATAGCGACGTAAGGAATAGCCGGGGTCTGGTACACGAGAAGGCACGTCAGGAATAGCTGGGGTCTGGTACACGAGAAGGCATGACAGGAATAGCCGGGGTCTGGTACACGAGAAGACACGTCAGGAATAGCCGGGGTCTGGTACACGAGAATTGCAGCAACGGATAACAGGAATAAGGTATAAGGCACAATAACTGAGCACTGAATGAGTTTCAGTGCTCAGTTTTTAAACTTCCCGCCAGTGATCGCCACGCCCATAGACGTGACGTCACTCGCGCGTGTTCCCCACCGGCAGCGACGGGGAACACATAAACTTGTGTGAGGACGGGCGCGCGCTTAGGAATTCCCTGTTTTAGCTATGGAGTGTGACATTTGTGTTCCATAACATTGTGACCTTCCAAGATGGGGGGGATCGAAGATTTTTACTGTTGGACTATAGTCAACTTTGCAGCTAGTTAGAAGTGGATTAGACGTTTTCAAGTAGAGTAGTTCCATCTTTGGGGAGCACGACATGTGGAGGTCCAGTACAGAGTTTATGGTCTTTAATATGCCCGTCAACACCATGTTTTACTCAGTGCCACCGTATGTGGAGCATAGATCCCCTTTTTTGTCAATTCTCTGTTTATTAAAAAACAGAGGTATTCAGATGAAAAGATACAGAGTGCGCATATAGATATACAATGCGACAATGGATACACATTATATCCTGAGGCATTACAAGATGAGAAAATACAGATTTTGCTTTGAGTACATATGTAACACCACAGGACTCCTCATACAATACGGCATCCAGAGTCGATCAAAGTGGACCCGGGGGCCACCATTATCATAGAAATGACATATAGTGTATAAAGAAACGTATCTGTAAAACGAAAAACACAGAAATCCCATGTATAAAACAAAGTATACAAAGAAAAGGAAAAAACAAGCACGTGGTGTGTGTTATTTGCAATTACATATCAGACCAGTATGAATAATGAAAATCCCCCAAAAAGGCGCCCCCAAGCGGTGATGACAAGTAGTGCAGGAACAACCAGATGATACTAGGAGCTGGCAATCGGATAGTCGGGGTCACGAGCAGAGGTCAGGACAGGCAGCAAACAACGGATAGTCGGGGTCACGAGCAGAGGTCAGGACAGGCAGCAAACAACAGATAGTCGGGGTCACGAGCAGAGGTCGGGGCAGGCAGCAAACAACGGGTGGTCAGGTTCAAGCAGAGTTCAGGCAACGTAAAGGCAAATAAGGTTCTGGAACGCTAGTGAAGGCAATAAAGGCACTATCACAGGCAAGGGGTACATGCAGACTGAAGGTTTAAATAGCCCTCTTGCTCCAGGATCCTCCTACCCCCTAAATTAGGGGGAGGAGGAAAAAAGATAAGTACCCTTTTAAGATGCAGCATGAATATTCATGAGATAGACTCATGCTGCTGAGACGCGCGTCCCGTCTATATCCTCAGATCCACACGGAGGCGCGCGTCTAACGGCCAGACGGACCACATCGTGTCTTCCCGCCAACAGAACGAGCAGGGGGCTGAACGCGCGGGCTGCTTCACGGCTCCCCTGCTCGCGGCAACCCCGCAACCGCCGGCAAGGTAACAGTTAATAACTAAAGGGGCAATTCATTCTTCACATTGGACCATGTTGGCTTGAGTAGCTTTTTTCCTACTATATATGAAATCATTTAAAAAGTTGGAAGCATAGCTTTGAAGGGAACATACCAAGATATTTTCGACAATGCTTCCAACTTTGTGAGAACAGTTTAAAGAAGGACCTTTTCTAGTCCAATATAACTGTGCCCCAGTGTACAAAGCAAGTTCCATAAAGGATGAGTCTGGTGTGGAAGAACTTGACTGGTCCGCACAGAGCCCTGACCTTAACCCCATTGAACATATTTAAGATGAAATGCAATGGAGATTGCGAGCAAGGCCTTCTCGTCCAACATCAGTGCTTGACCTCACAAATGTTCAACTGGATAAATGGGCATAAATTCCCACAGAAGCACTTCAAAATCTTGTGGAAAGTCTTTACAGAAGAGTGTAAGCTGTTATAGCTGCTAAGGGAGGGACCCACTAGATATTACTGTCTCTGTATTTAGAATGCAATGTCATAAAATTACCTGTTGGTGTAATGGTGTCACGCTTTACCCAGGCTGCGGAGCTGCATGTCTCTGTTAGTTTCTGTCTTTCTCTGTCTTGCTGCTGTTTCCCTGTCTTGCTGTGGTCCATTTCTGGATTTCCATATGTTCTGTCCTGAACCTCTGATTCCTGGATTCTAGTTCTGCTCTTTGCTTCAACTCTGTTCCCTTTATAAGGTGTGTCCCACCTGTTATGTTTGTCTCAGTCTGCAGTCTACAGGTATGTCTCTCTGATATGTGTTTAGATTTCATGTTTAGTTTGTTTAGTAATTCTGTAGGCAGGGTTTAGCATTAGGACCCATCGGATATTGGAGTACTTTGGCGTAGTGGTGGGCTAAGCATACTATGGCCATAAGATGTGACGGAATCTCCAATTGTTATCTTATAATCCTAGACTAGTCCTGTTTGGTTCTGTGGTATCTGTGTACTCTTGTCATGTGTAGCCTGGTTAGTCTGGGCAGCTCTGTGTTTTGTTGTCCTGTATCCCCGGTAGAGGGGTGTCCTGTCTTGTATCCCCGGTAGAGGTGTATCCTGTCCTGTATCCCCGGTAGTGGGGTGTCATGTCCTGTTCATGTTGGATCTTGAGTATTCCTTGTCTAGTTCCCTGTTGTGCCCTGTATTATGTATGTCTTGTCTGGTTATGTTTCTTGCTTGGTCTCCCTGTCCCTTGCTCGCTATGTTTCAGCTGTTACTCTGCTTAGCTTCTACACTCCCAGCCTGCAGAATCCTGCACATGATTCTAGTGCTATGTCTCATGCCTGCTCCAGGGTCCCTGCAGGGTATCACTTTACTTCGTTCTGGACAACATCCGCTGCTTCATCAGGGCGCTGGTATGTGGCTGCACAACCCTAGATGCTCAACACCTGGGTGAGTGCAGTCGCCCTGCACCAGCCCCTATCTGGGACTCCGCTTCTGCATGCTGAATCCCTGAATTTCTCTATCCTTGGGCGCTCTGGGTCATTACAGTTGTCTGTGTAGACCCAGTTCCTGACAAATGGTCAGGTGCCCCAATACTTTTTTCCATATAGTGTATACAGCCAACTTTGACATTCTTAAAAAAAACGATCTGTTTGTCTTGTAAGTTTTCCCTTTTTACTATTAAGAACATATATACAATACTGTACTTAATTTAAATTAACTACTCACAACATTCATTTAAAGGGATAGCAAACCAAAAATAAGTCTTAAAAATTGCAACAACTAACTCAAAATGAGTTTTTAATCTCCCTGAGATCAGATTATATGGCTAGGCCAAAGATTTGATTTCAAAGTGACAACTTCATTGATTAGGTTAGAAACCATGTGTTCATTTTACATATTGACCTTAGATATCTCTTGCATGCCCCATATTCTGATGTTCCTCTCCTGCCAATTGGAGACTTGTTGAGAGTAATTTTACTGCTATCCTGGGAACAGCAAGGGTGGGCTCATCACCTTCTCCAGACTTAAAGTGCTATACTTAACTTCTTTATCCAAGCTCTGAATATGCATAATGTAAGGTCCCACTCCGTGGCTGCTCCCACGACACGTCCCTCTCAAGCGGCTTCCCGGGCAGCAAGTACACCTGCTGCCCGTTCTGCCTCTTCACCGCATGGTCAGCCACGCGGCAAACTGGTATATGGGCGCCGTTTGGTCAAAACTGGGTATTGCACGTTTCACCTGTAACGTGCTTTTATAACCTTGGATGACCTCTCCAAATAAGGAAAGGCCTCCATCTCTCCCTATTTAAAACTGGGACTTCCACTTCTGGGTCACCCTTGGTTGGTGTATTCTCCTAGTTTGCCTGTGCGTGTTTTCTGTGACTGATTACTTCGTTTTGACCCGGCTTGTTGACTTTGCTGCTGTTTTGCTGATTTGGCTCCTGTTATCTGAACATCTGGTATTGACTACGCTCCTGGATTCCGATTTGGCTTGGCCTGCTTTTCTGGTTTGACCCGGCTTGTTCCCTGACCTGCTTCTCGGTACCCTGTTCTACTGGCACTCTCCGCTCTCCGGGGTCCAACCTCACTATCTTTTACACATAAGACCTTCACTGATTAGGCCGCCATCTGGTAAAATACTATTTTACAGAGTTTAGATGCCTAGCTATGGCTACCAAGTGAAATTAACCTGCTCTCCTAGATTTGTTTCATCTGGGGCTGTCAGAAAATCTTATTGATGAACTGCCTTGTACAGGGGTTCCAGACACCTTGAGAGACATTATCATGCACTCACTACAAATAGATTGCAGGTTGCATTAAAAAATTGATTTCTGGTCTGCTTCATGCTGTTGAGTAGTCTACTGCCCGAGCTCTTGTTCCTTCTGAAAAATCCATGCAAACTAGCCTGAGACCCATACCTCTCATGTCCAAGGAGGTGACTCGACAATGCACACAAAACCTGTGCCTCTATTGCAGTAAAGTTGGACATTTCTTATGTTCCTGCCCAGACAAAAGTACGGAGTTAGTAGACACCTTTTTACCACTTAAACCAAGACTGCCTTCAAGTACTCATTTATCCATCCCTTTCTCCTTGCAGTGGAACCACCATCCTGCGATGGCAGTCAATGACTAGGGTGCCAGTGGGGCTTTTATGGATTTTGAGTTTGCTAAACGTGTCTAAAAGCCCAGCTTTCTTGATGGATTGATGGTAGTCCAATACTAACTGGACCTGTAATTTCTGAATCAGTAAGACATGTTGTTTTGATTAGATTTCCACATCATGAACAATTATGTTTGTTATAGGCTTATGATAAAATATTTACCTTTTTTAATTTCTCCATGATTAATGTAATGGTTTATGATAATATGAATGCAATATATAATTATCTATTAAGATTTTGTGTACTCACGCTTTCATTTATAATATTGTAAGTATACTAGTAGATATCAGGCAGTCATAACGTACGATGGTCAACTGTCTACTTTTGAGCGTTGTGCTTTGTCTTTATAAAACTTACATATTATGTGTCACGATCTTATTGGTGGGTTTCGTAGTAAACAACTTTGAGTGACATATTCAAGTTTGCAGGTGTCCGTTGAGTGGTAAACAACTTTGAGTGGCATAGTCAAGGTCATCCCATGGGGCAAAGTATATAAAATAGCGAGATTGTAAGATTGGGGGGGGGCAGAATACGGCGCTTACATAGAGACTGTATCCCACGGGTATGTTGCAAATTATTATCTTTATTGGCAAGCATTATCATTATTTTTATGAACTCTGCTTTATAGATACATTTTTGGATTCACATTCATTATTGTTTGTTTATTTATTTATATTATATTAATTTTATTATACCCTCAATTATTCATTATGAATAGAGGGACCTTACCATTTATATAAAATTATTTCTTTGGTACCTGTATGATAAGCTCTGCTGCGTTGGATAACGGGAGCAGAAATCCGTAGTGTAAAGGGCCGTGCAAGCGACCAATAGGCTCACTCGCACATCCCCTTACCACTAGTTGCTATGCAGAAAAGAAAAAAAACTGGGACCCTGCTGCAACAGTTAAAAGTCCGTGCCAGCGACCAACAAAGTCACTGGTACGGACATTTAACTTAGCATTATTATTATAATAATAATAATTATAAAATATTATCTTATTATTATAACTTCGGACAGAATACTGCCCTCTATTGGTACGATACATTGAGTAGCTTAATAAGTTATGCTACTCAATGTAAAACCAACACAGGGCAGCATTCTGTCCGATGATATATTAGCCATATGTGGTAGTGTCTCGCCCCACTTACCAATACTTCTGAGTCCCCTGTCGCTGCCCCGGCTACATGACAGAGGACTCAGAAGTACCGGTAAGTTTGGAGGAGGGAGGGGGAGGGAGTGTTAAACGGGGAGGCATAAGGCATTTCTGGAGGCAGAGTGCTCTGTGAAATGCCTTTTAACCCCCTTAATGCCACTCTGCCTCCAGAAATGCCTTTTTAACCCTCTAAATGCCAGAGTGGCATTTCCGGGGCAGATCTGCATAACTGGGGGGCAGTTGGAAAATAGAAGGAAATAAAACCAAAATATTTTTCTCAATCATAGCTTTTATTAAAAAAATAGTTTACATGAATTAACATTTACTAGTAAAACGTTTTTTCTATAGGGTCATCTTATATTCAGGCTTTTTCTTTTTTTTCCTTAATTAATATTCAGATTTGGGGGAGTCGTCTTATAATCGAGCAAATACGGTATGTTCGGTCAGAATGCTTCCCTCTGTTGGTTTTACAATAAGTAGCATAATAAATAACTGAATTTGAAGCATATGGAACAATGCTACTTAATGTAAAACCAACAGAGGGCAGCATATATAGCCATATGTGGAAGTGGCAAATAAAATATATTCCCATGATCATTTCGTGTAATGGTTTCATACAAAAAAACCCAAAATAAATAGAAAAAAAGAGTTTGCAAGTTCGACAGAATTAATTTAACATTTGACATTTAACTGTTGCAGTGGGGAGACCAGCAGATCATGGGAATACATTTTATTTAAATAATTAATAAATGAAAATGAACACACTACCACATATGGCTAATATATCTTCGGACAGAATGCTGCCCTCTGTTGGTTTTACATTGAGTAGCATAATATTCTGCCGGAGAATATATTAGCTATATATGGTAGTGTGCTCATTGGTCGCCAGCAGGAGGCCCCCTGCTGGTGACCAATAGAGTTGCTGATACGCACATTTAAACTACTGGCGCCAGAGCTGCTGCGGTACGCGTTAAACCCGTATTAACCCCTTAACCGGAAAAAACGAAGAAAAAACGAATATTCGTCCAAAGAGAAGACAGGAACGGGCGAATATTAACTAATTGAACAGGAAGGGAGACCAGTGGCAACTGCAGGGTAAGTTGCAGCATTGGGGTTTTAAAACCCCAATGCTGCAACTTACCCGGCACATCCCACTGGTCTCTCTCCCTGTTCAATTAGTTAAATATCCGTACGAGCGACCAATAAAGTCGCTCGTACGGACATTTAACTAATTGAACAGGGAGGGAGACCAGTGGAATCTGCCGGGTAAGTTGCAGCATTGGGGTTAACTTTAACGTTTTTTTAAAGGGTTAAGGGGCCGTGCAAGTGAGCCTATTGGTCGCTTGCACGGCCCTTTAACCTATGGAT
>VKOC01049606.1:0-85463 GCA_009364415.1 Spea multiplicata
GGTAAAAGATCTCGCTTTGCGGGGTTTTAACGCCAGCGGGCAGCGTATTAGATGGGAGAATGTCCCGGTCTATTGCAACAAATTTACTTATTTCCCTCTCACATTGAACAAGCTGTTTCTTATATAGATTTGGTTACGTGGAGGGGAAGTCCCACTGTTGGTTGTTTTTCTAGGTTTGCGAAATAAATCTACTGAGGTTTTATCAAACATTTGGTCTGCAGAAGCGTTTCTTGGCTGTTGGTGCCATTTGTGGAGTCTATGGACGTAAGAACTTTTTATGGAGAAAAGACAACGTAAAGAAACAAGAAAACAAAACATATAAAAGTACATATATCTTGTATTTTAAAGCCACGTTAGTGGCAACACAACATTCAAGGTGTTCCACAAAACAAAAACCGAACTTGATTTTGGTGTCCTGGAGGCAGGGCCGGCCGAAGACTTAAGGCCGCCTGGGGCGGCATTTTAAACTTCGCCGACACCGCCCCCCCCGGTACTTACCTTTGAAGAGTCCTGCGGCGAGTCTCCCTGCTCTGCCACGGTGCCGGCTTGTAATGCTGAGCGCCGGAAATTGACGCCACTTCCAGCGCTCAGCATTACAAGCCGGCACCGAGACCGAACAGGGAGACTCGCCACAGAGGAGAGAGACAGAGGGTCGCCGAGCGGGTAAGCGAAAACCACTCGACGCCCCTCTCTCTCTCTTCCGCTTCAAAAAAAACGCTTGGGGCGGCAAAGTGCCGCCCCTTCTAAAGTGCCGCTCCATTGTAGGGCTGGCCCTGGGAGGGGGGTGATAGTATGCCAGGGAGTATGGGGTGGGGGGCTCAAGCAAATGCTTTCCCAGGGTCCAATAAATATTAAAGGCGGCCCTGGATTCAGTATAACCATACGCCTGTCACATGCATGTTTAAATTCCTCAAAAAATAATTACTCTCAAGTCCCTCTCTTCTATTGTCACTGACAGAACAGCTTCCCCAATGCTATATTCTGCCTTTGGGATTTTTACAACCCAAGTGTATTATTGTACATTTAGCATCATTAAATTGCAACTAATATACGGTCAACATTCTTCTAATTTACTTAAATCACTTGCCATTTGACTTGTTTCACCAGGAATGTCTACCCTGTTGCAGACCTTTGTAACAAGAAGTTGCAGAACTTTTATAATAAGAATAGTAAAAAGTACCGGTCCCAATACTGATCCTCGAGGTACCCCACTAATAACAAGACCTTCCTTTGAATATACATCATTAATTACTACCTTATTTCTCTTGTAACTCATCCATTGCCTTATTCATTCAGCCAACCTTATCCATTTTAACCAAAATCAAACAGCATTTTTTAACCAATAAAGAGTGTTGAATTCCTTACTGAAACCCAGATAGGTTATATCAGCTGCTCCTCATTGGTCTATTATTTTATTTGCCCAGTGGAAAAAAAATGTTACTTTGATCTCCCTGCAGTAAACCTGTGTTGCTTCTGATCTTGCTAACTACTTACATCCAGGTATTCCTTGCCACCTTTTTTGTGAAGTATACAGTAAAGTCTTTGGGATCCTAATACAGTCTTTGTCGATGGATCATGAGCCCCGATGAAGCTGCGTTTTACCTGGAGACCCAGCACCCCACCTACCATACAGGTGCGTCATTAATGGTATCCAGAGAAGGCTTTAAATTGCATGAGAGTCTCAATGGGTTAAAGTGCAGTGGAGTCCCACTGATTGAGCTGATTGAACCATGTAAAATTAGATAGGACTCACCTAAATTGGGGTACTTTGACATAATTGAGGGGTAAGCAATAAATGGCCATATAGTGTTACAGAATCCCAACTATTATGCCTCAGATTGGTGCTTTGAAATAGTAGTCACTGAGTGTGCACTGATCTCTGGCTCTGTTGTGTTTACATGTTGATCATTTCAGTAGCACCCTGGGATCTGATATTGATATTGCCTGATTTTGAGTTTGGATACCTCTTCAGATCCAGGTCAGAGTTCCCATGTCTGGATTGTGCTTGTATTGTATCTATCAACAAGCAACCAGCATGTTACCAGGGGTAAAAATTCATTTAAATATTATTAAATAAATGAATGGGGCATATCTTTTTCTCCTGCAATTTAAGAGCTTATATCATTCATTCATTAACAATAAAGTCTTAATATTAACACTAAGAAAAACTCCAATATGAGGTATGTAATGCAGAGGTAAAATTCAGACACTCATATAGGTAAAACAATCACATGTAGTCAAGTAGCACGCTTAATAATGAATACTTTCAAACCAAAGCACACTTTGTTGTCATACCTGGGTCACCAACCAAAAAATCTACAAATAATTGGCATTTGCAAAGACCCTCCAAGATAATTCCAATAAAAGAAAAGCACATGTTTTATATATATTTTTTTTTTAAAATACAGCCCTGTATATTAATATTGGAAGTAAACATTATATACCATGTCACAATACAGGAAAGTCCATCTCTGAATAAACTTTTCAGCTTGATTTTGTCATTATATTTTATCAGCAAAGCACATCACGGAGTCAAATGTCTAATAAAGTTTTTAATATGTTTTATTTGTGTGTATGATTTCAGGCTTGCCTTGGATTCTTTTAAATATTGCATGATGATTGGAAAAGATAGGAAAGGGTGAACACTTGACAGCTGTAACTGGCACAGGGAACATTGCTGCTTCTTGCAATGCTTCATTCTTATTGTGAAAGTTTATCTGATTATCACGGTTATCCAGTGGCCAAGTAGGGGGAAAAAATCCCACCATTTAAAGAAAGAGCCCTTTATCTGAGGTTGTTTTTCCCGTCAGTTCTGAAAAGGGGGAAATCCCAAACTAGGTCAGTCGTGTGGTCAATAGGAGGAGCTGGAAAAGACAAACAAACCTTCTGCACAGTAAATGGAATGTAACCCAGTTTTAATGTAACTTCTAAAATTAAGAAGTAAAACAATTCCACTCGTTGACAAAAGTCTAATAACATTTTTATAGAGATAAGGGTTGCCACTGACATATTAAGCTGGGAGACCTGGCCACAACCTGAGGTCTATCCCTGTGAGCCTGCTTCGTCTTGAAGAACATGATGGGTTTGTGCAAGGAGATATGCGCTTAACCCATGATGCTTGCCACCAATGGCCTAATAGAGTAAGTATGCACAGGGCTATGACATCATATTACAATGTGTTGTTTTCCTTAAGGTCTTACATTTTAAGGGCAAACTCTAAAGAAGTACAGTTGTGATCAAAAGTTTGCATACCCTTGGATAATTGGTGATAAATGTACCATTTTTAAAGAAGAGTAAGTAGACAATGCACATTAATTTGATTAATGTGACCTATGGGATTCATATTCAACTGTAGGTTATAACAGAATGGCACAATCATAAAACAAAATATGGCAACTAAGAGAAAACTGAAATGACCCCTGCAGGAGCGTAACTAGAGTATTTGGCACCCGGGGCGAATCCTGTATGTGGCACCCTCTTAAGGTGTTAAGGTTAAAGTATGGAAATTTGGGAAAAAAACCCCTTGAGAATGACTTTGTACATGTACTTGTAAGATAAGAACGGACATAGAATCATAGAAATGGAATTCCATAAAACATGGAATCTGACAACAGATGAGAACCGCTCAGCACATCTAGTGAGCTGCTTTGTTGCTGGCAGAAAAGGACTAAACCTTAATCATTTCTTGCTGATCCCATGAATGTTTCAATTCCCTTATTGTATTAACCTGTTGGGACACAGGCTACATTCATACAAAGAATCTGTACTTTCTAGCCAGAAATATTTGCGATGTCTTACTGGAACTGCGCTGATATAAACAATCTCTGGCACTGGAAGCTCATGCAAGGTCTTCTAAAACAGAGCAGGTACAGTCGAGGAAGCTGGGTACACTGATGGCAGATGTTAGCTGAGGCAGGTATCAGACCCAATGGCGGAGATCAGAGATCAACCTCCAGCTGGCTCACAAAGCAGCAGTGTGCAGGGTCTGTGTCTAGGACTGAACTTTTGGATATGATGTCATACCCTAGTGCTCAGCTTAACTGCATCTATTATTATATTATTATACTTTATTTATAAAGCGCCTACAGATTCTGCAGCGCTGTACAAAGATGAAAATGTTACAGATAACAACAAGTACAATACAGCAATTGACATAGAGATACAGGAGGAATAAAGGGCCCTTTTCCCGTAGGAATTTACAATCTAGGTTGAAAAGGGGTGAGAAACAGGAGGTGAGGACTGCGTGGTAGTGAATGATGTTAATGTAGGGCGAGATAAGGGTTGTAAGTGGGTGAGAGGGAAGTTCTTATGTTTTGTGTCTGTTAGGCCTTTCCCTGAAGTTCCCTGAAGAGAAATGTTAGAGTTGGTGAGAGTCGGACAGCACTGGGAAGAGAGTTAATAGAATTAATTCCAGTGGCATACATGAAAATAATTGAAAAAATAAAATTACATCTATACATTAGCTAGTAGTTTAGATGAAGTTCAGCCTTTGTTGAAGTGAAACTGTGCCGTTCCCCAACATTCCTTTATTTCCTTTACAAATGGAAGGTTGGTATTCCTTTGATAGAATAATAGATTTGGTAATTCATGTTTTATACAGCATATTGTATGTTGCTATTTATTTAATAATTTAAGGTATATTGCTTAAGGTATATTGATTTTCTGTGTTAAAAGCTATACGTTGTTATTTACATGAAGGAAATAAATTTACATAAAAAAGGCTACTACTTGACTATAAGATTTATTTGTTTTACATTTAAAGGTATTACCATCATGCATAGATGGGATTTGCATTGAAATAGGTTGCTGCACTGATATTATTTTGTATAATCTGGATTGAAAGTACATTTTAATTTTTAAAGTAAATGCTGTTTTCTTAAAACACTTGGCAAACCTTTTAAATATAATTTGTCTCTTCAAATAGAAGCTATTCCTTTTAGTCATTCTGTAACAGATTACTATATCTGGACAATGAAGAAAAAGTGAATTATGCTCTATAGAACTTGTCTGGTCATGTCAAAGAGTTCCATCATCGGATTATGGATTTGCGAGGAGATTGTAGAACACTTATTCCATTGTTCCTTTATCTACACTATTCAATTAAAACATTTGCACATGGTGTAACAATATCCTTTGAGGCTGTAGTATTACAGTAGTAGTTAACAAATTGAGGATTATGCCCATTATCTGGACCTAATAATCCAATATAGAGTTACCTGAATTCTGACATGGAAGAGCCTGGGGTACAAGCTCTGCCAATGCCGCTAGCGCTCTTATCCCAAACAATAATATGCAGGAGATATGTTGTGATAAACAGCATTAGTGTACATGATACGGTTTAAGAAAGTAACTTTATTTCTCCTACAATAAGAAGTAAAGGGTAAGTAGTGATAAGTGGTGGCATAGGGAGTATCTCATTTTCTGAAATGTAATAAGATCAACCCTTGTATTTTGTAGCTACAGGTTTCAAGAGTGGAAACTGCATGGCCTTCTGCTTCTAAGGAACAGGCTGCAGTCACAGGAGCAGAGATACTCTGCGCAGGTAGATCCTTGCATCAGTGTGTATGGAAATTAGTGTGTGTTATATTTATTTGGGGATATGTGTGTATATCTACATGTGGGAGTGCATTCGGTGCCTGCTTATCTGTATTTATCTGTGAGCATCTGCCTGCGCAACATGAGAACTTTAGCTTACAATAGCTGGGGTGGTAAAGAATAGCCCCAACTGCCCCAGTCTACAATTCGTATGGTGTTCTGGCAAGTAATGGCTGACTGTAAATAATGGGAGCTGCCACCATAGCCCAGGTCTACAATCAACTACAATTCCCAAGAAGTTCAGCTAGCAATATGGCCGGCTGAATATTATTGTAGATGAAGTCAACAAAAGTTTGGGTTTGTACTGTAGACTTAATGTAGACCTCCCCAAAGCCAATGGCTTGCTTAACATCATGGGGGAAGTTGCAGTCGAAAAAGGTTAATGTTGTGTAATGTAGCTGTGTGATGCATAGCAAACATTCTGAGGGGTTACAAAAACGAGGGTAGTAAAAAGGACATAACGGCTTTAGACCAAAATAGGACACTTGGTAGTTTTGCAGCAGTTGTGGCTGATATAGAAATGGACGGCTCTCGAATCTCGAGATGTGTACTCAGCAGCTGAAGTACCACTCCATAATGATATAAAAGCTTCCCTTTGGCACTCCAATTGTTGAGTACTCACTTTGACTGGCTGAGAGCCTTGGAAAATGTAGCGTTGACAGCTGGAGTATTAACTAACTCTAGCTTCAATACATGTTTGAAATAAACTACCTTGTGTTTGCAGCTTGCAAACTGTGTCTATACACAGGGGGGTACTCTGTGACTGTGAAGGAGAAACTGCCAGACTGAAGGGGGGGGGCAGCTGGATGAAGAGGAAGAGAATATACTATACTGCTCTCTATACCTAGTTAACCTACTCTAAACAGCCTACGGTTTCTCCCGCACTTGCTGCTGCTCCAGCAGGCTTTGAATTTCCAGGGGGCCAAGTTCCCCCTCTTGTTCTCCTTCAGGGTGCCCATGGATACTAGGATCTACTTCCATTTAGCTGTTCTTTCATGTAGTTTTGTCAGAACAAAAACTTTCTCTGTGGTCACCTTAAATTTGATTATTGGTGATTGAACTGACCGAGGTTTTCTAGTACTGAGCTGACTTTTGCTGTGTCCATCTCTAGTGTAAATAATAATTTGTAGAAAGGAATCTGAATTTAGTTATCCTACTGAACAGCAAATGGCTAATTGTTATCATTTATTGATTTAGCACCATCATACAGCGCTGTATAAAGGGTAAATAGGACACATTACAATTTAAACTTACAGCCACCTCAATAATATATATAGCAGAGATGGATCGCTTGGAGATGGATAGCTTTTCATATGGAGCTGAAAGGCAGTAAATTTAGGCGATGTGTCAGAAGCAAACACTTTAAATGTAAAAAAATATACATGTACACAGTATATCAAATTGCCCGCCTGTGTGGTTATGGAGGGCCTGAGTAAATTCAAGTTATCATTTTCCTTTTCCTTCTATTTCTACATACATTGCATTATGTTTGTTTATTTAGCGCCAGGTAATTCCCCAGCTGTCACAATAGAGAACAATGAAAATAATGACAAAAAGAGTTTAAAATCACAACAACATTAACACACGTCAATACTAGAAACAGACGAAAAAGGTGGCCCTGCTCTAACGAGCTCACAATCTGGTGGTTGAGGGGGGAAGTGAGACAGTAGCAGAGGACTACTCGGTTGTGAATGAGCGAGGGCAATATGGAGAACTTTGTGTCGATCTTGCGGGTGGGCACGGCAGACGGCTTCTTTAGGATACTGGTTTAGGGTATTAGGGGAGAAGGTTGTATGCTTGGAATAGGAGGGTTTTCAGTGACTGCTTAAATTTAGAGTAGCTTCATGTCTGTAACATTGTATAGATGCCAATACATTGTTGACTGATGTTACGAGTTATCTAACCTACTCGTAAGCAGAGGCTGCAATAGAACAGCCTTGAGTCCTGTATTTGCTCAGGCTTTGTTTAAACAGCAGGTCGCGGGCTGGGTTCCTGGGGAAGGGGTCTGAGTTGGACGTGTATTCCCAGGTGTGTGGGAAAAAAGTGATCAACCTGAACTTCAGAGTGACCTCAGCTCTTTCAACTTGACCTAAAAGTGAAGTTAACAATATTGTAATTTGTAGGAAAAAAAAGTAGTGCTTTACCTACATCCTTGGCTTCTCTTTTTGGTTTAGCTCTCGTGAGAAATCAGATATTTTTTAATGAAATTGAAATTTGACCTGCCCTGTAATCATGTATTGCAACAAAAGTAAATAACCTTTGTTCTATATATCAGAGACAAAAACATTTTGAACTATTCTGGTATTTGAGTTATAATCAAATTATTTGTTCTTGTTTGAGAAATGGTCCCGTTTAGGTTATTTTCCAATTGGCTGACATGGTTTAGCAAATCTGCCAGTTCATTCAATTGTAATTGTTAAAGGAAAATCAGAGAAAGCACAATTGTGCTCTCCTTCCTTGGTCTATAAAGAGCTGCCCAGCGATATAGTCATTGTCATAAGACTGAGCACCTTCTAATCCCTCTCTTTAACTCTATTCCTCTTTCTGACCATTTTATCACTGTCGACGGCACCATTATCTCTCCTTCACCACACGTTCACTGCCTCGGAGTGACCCTAGACTCAAACCTATCCTTTATCCCTCGCATCCAATCACTCTCTAAATCCTGCCACAACCAACTACACAACATATCCAAAATTCGTCCAGCACCACAAAACTAATCCACTCCCTCGTAATCTCCCGTCTAGACTACTGCAACAACCTACTTACCGGCCTCCCTCTCTCCCGACTACCCCCTCCAGTCTGTCCTTAATGCCTCTGCCAGACTTATCTATCTCACCCAATCTGCATCTGCCGCAGAATTAAATTCAAAATACTAACTCTATGCTACAAAGTTCTCACTAACGCCACTCCCGACTACCTATCCTCCGTCATCAGCAAATATACTCCAGCCCATCCTCTAAGATCCAACAATGACCTGCTCCCATGCCCGCCTACAGGACTTCTCTCGCGCAGCACTAACCCTCAGGAACTCTCTTCCCCATGCTGTCCAACTCTCACCAACTCTACCCTCCTTCAAATGCCCCCTAAAAAAATTTGACATAAACATCAAAACCTCTCTCTTACTTACAACCCTGATCTCGCCCTACATTAACATCATTCACTACCACGCAGTCCCCACCTCCTGTTTCTCACCCCTTATCCACCTAGAAGTTCCTGCGGGAACAGGGCCCTCAATTCATCTTGTATCTGTAAAATTTTCATCTTGTACAGCGCTACGGAATCTGTCGGTACTTTAGAAATAAAGCATAATTGTTAATGGCTGTTTTATCACAAATTACTATAATGCAGGGACAGGCAGTCTCTATGGTGTAAGCAGTAAACCCCCTTGACTTTTATAGAGGCAACTGATCATAAAGCCTTATATAAAGGGAGTCCAACCGAATCTATGTCTCCCCCCAATTAATCCCACTGATCCCATGTATGATCCACCAACACCCTTATTTAATTCTTAGTTCCAAAACACAAATTGTATGTTAACTGTAGCTTACTATTATGTTTGTGCTGGTCGCCTTCCTTAAATATTTCCTTATCTTTTTCTTGTTTGTGTTGTGCAACTTAGGAAACAACCTGCATCAGAACTGTATCCAGATCTTCCACTATATATACTTAAAAATTAGTATTTCTGGTGCAGTCCCAGTTTGTAGTGTTAGAATTATTGAGTAGTGTGAAGAGTACCCTGGTTACCATAAGGAAACTAGTCAGTTTTAAGTAGTTGGAACCGGTGAGTTTAAATTGCATTATAGGTTTTACTGAAGTTAATTCTGTATTTTTAAGTGATTATATAGTCTTCATTTGGAATAATGCCATCTAGCGGGCGTGAATATATCGCACAATCCAGGACCAAGCTCCAGATATTTGGCTTGTCTTGGAGAAATGAAACCAACGAGTTCCTCTTTTAATCTACTAAGCATCACAGGCTGAAGCCCCAGATTTGAATGGGCACTGGCCACTAAGTATACTAGATTGCCCTCACCAGAAACAGCTTACTCCTAATACAATGACCCCTTAAAAGAGTAGTGGGCATTCATTGCATACCATTTGTGATTTTGCCTAGGGTTTTACCTACAGGATAGGCGGCACTGCTGGGGGGAAAATCAGATGAATAAATGAATGTGTATAAGAATGAAATAAGTACGCACTGCACTGCATTCATTCTTCGTGGCATACTATCTACAAGGTGCTGGAAGCATTTCTCATATATTTTGGTCCATGTGGACACTATAGCATCATACAGTTGCTGCAGATTTGTTGGCTGCACATCCATAATGCGAATCTCCCGGTCCACCACATCCCAAAGGTGCTCTATTGGATTGAGATCTGGTGACTGTGGAGGCCATTGGAGTTCAGTGACCAGGAGTGACACCCGGTGTGGGCTTCTGCTGCTGTAGACCATCTGCTTCAAGGTTCAGCGTGTTGTGCATTCAGAGATATATTCTGCATGCCTTGGTTGTAATGAGTGGTTATTTGAGTTACTGTTGCCTTTCTGTCATCTTGAACCAATCTGCCCATTCTCCTCTGACCTCTGACATCAACAAGGCATTTCCATCACACAACTGCCGCTCACTGGATATTTTTCTCTTTTTCAGACCGTTCTCTGTAAACCCTAAAATCCCAGTAGATCAGCAGTTTCTGAAATACTCAGACCAGCCCGTCTGGCACTAACAAACATGCCACCATCAAAATTACTTAAATCCCCTTTCTTCCCTATTCTGATGCTCGGTTCGAACTTCAGCAAGTTGTCTTGACCACGTCTACATGCCTAAATGCATTGAGTTGCTGCCATGTGATTGGCCGATTAGATATTTGTGTTAACAAGCAAATGAACAGCTGTACCTAATAAAGTGGCCATTGAGTGTATGTCTCCACTAATCTTTGTTTTAGTAATAATTCATTACGATCTCTCAGTAGTTACATTGGATCGATTGTTGAACCACATGATGTTTTCTAACAACATGTATGTCCACTAATAACAATAAAGATCCATTTGGAGTAAGCAGAAATCCTGGTGCACAGTACTAATGATGTAATATGCTCTACATTTACACTGTGCCAGAAGAGCTTATTGTTCCCGACTCTTTATTTTCTTATTTTTTACTGTTTAACAATGTGCGTACATTTAAAAGCATTCGAAATAATTTTCATCTTCTACCAATCTTCTAAAAAGATGAGGAAACGACATACGACAACATAACACACTTTATTGCACAGCTCTTAATACATGATGCCCGGCAGTGTTGCACTTTATATATCACACATCTCCTGCCATGAATGGCCGGTGAAGTGATATCCAATCAACCTCTACCGGTCAATGGTCAATACAAAGGACCTTGCTTATTAAGGGTTCTTCTGGGGCAGATTGCTTTTTGGTCAATTACCATAAAAACCCAGCAATTCCTTCTTATTTAGTATTTTAGCCTAAGCTCTTTTAGGTACGGACTAGCATATGTTAAAGGCTTTTTTAATAAAGACTGCTTTCCATGGGCATGTTGAGGATTTTGTATCCATCGTCTTTTCCATAATGATTTAAGTCTTTATTGCAGGGGTGCACCCTATGTGTTTCCATATTATAAGGACATATAAAATATTTCTGTAATTTACAAAAAAACGGACAAGACAAACTAAACGGTCATTAAAACTTTAATTAAATGAATTTTATATGACATGGCACAAGGATAGAAGCCGTATGACACTTCACTGTTCTGCCCGTGTCAGGACTGATGCTGCATTATAGAAAAAGCAAGTTGCGAAACGGCCATGAAACATGGTGGAACTCTGCATTAATAACTAGAGAATCAACAGATTTGCCTCTCGTTGTTAAGTTCTGGCAGCCTTTATAGTTTTTGGCGAGAAGAACAGTGATAACTGCAGAAAATGGATTATTTATAGCAGTTTTCCCACATATCCTGACTGTCAAGGGTAAAATAGACACTTACTTTTAAGCAAAATTAAGTATTAGGGTAATTTGGTTATGCAAAAAGCTGTGAGGGCATCTCCACCAAGGACACTGAAATGCCCCTTATGAAAAAAGGTCCATAATGCACCATTTCACTACAAAACATGCCTTCTCATACAGTAATGCAATATGCAATCCACAATGTGGATACACCCCAACCTGTGAACACCCCTCCGTAAGCACTGTGTTTAAATTACACCCAAGAACAAAAGCACAATGCTACATTTTCCTAAAGTTCTCCCAGGGGATACACAGTTATCTCACAACTCAGATCAGCCACTAAAACTTTTCTGGATTTCTCTAGCTCTGCACTTATGATCCAGTTGATCTTTTCCCCGTGTTCAATACAAATCTTAGGGCTTAGCTTCTGAACAATGTCTGTAGCTTGGTGAACAGAATGCCTTGTCTTGGAGTGAGATGCACCAGACTTTCTATGGCGGTGCTTTGTAGGCGTCTGATTCTGTTGCTTTGTGCTTTCTCTGTCAATATCCCAGAGACAAACTCTGCCATCATTACCACCCGACAGTAAAATATTCTTACTTGATTCCTGATCTAGAAACGAAACTTGAGACACACCCTGAGTATGGCTTTTAAAGCATAATTCCTCCTCAAACTGAGTCCCAGTTACACGGAAAACTCGGATGTTTCCATCCTCTGCTCCACAGCAAAAGACGTTCCCGCAAGCAGACACCGACAAAGAATGGGCCAGTGGTGGATTGAAGAGTTGTCCTTGGGCATTCTGGTTTTCCCCACCTTCTTCATCACGAGCCAACTGCTGGAGATCCGTGATCCACAAAGGCCGCGCTTTCTGCACACTCCAGTGCATAACCTACAGGATAAAGCACAAAACTGAATCAGCCGCGCAAACCTGGAGTTCAGGAGAGAAGATTTCAGAGATTCAAGGAGAAATCGAGGGTGCTGGCAAAAAAACACCCCCATAGTGTGAACAATAAAGAACATTCTCTAACAGACATCAAACGGGCAATTTTTAATGTTACAAAAATAAAATGATTCCCAATCTACAGATATAAATATAGCCATATCTGATTCCCATCATATCCAAGGCAACAAGGGAGTTTATAAAAACCTCAAGGCTCTATAAAAGCTCACCCGCTGTCCTAGAGTCAACAAAGGTTATGTTATATGGATCAGCCAGACATTTCTGGCTTTTTCATACAGTGATTGGGCTTGGCAGTCCGTAGAGTGACTGCACTATGGTTTTAATGTATTTCTACTGCATACACTAATACTTCTTAACGCTCTACTGTCACCTTAGCAATGAGACACCCATCCAATTAGAAGCCTATTGGACCCCGTGTAAGTCTATTCATTCCACGTCTGTAAGATGTTTGTGTAATATTATAAACATAGACGTATCATTGCAGAGGAGCGTGTTACTACAGCACAATCTATCCAAAGATAGAGACGAACGTGCGCTGCCAACGTCCGAGCGAAAAACCAGTGCTGCCGACAGGTCTCGCAGAATCATGGAGAGTGACACAAGCTCGGTGAGCAAATGCTCATAAAAACATAAAAGCTACACCCCCAACATATTTTTGCGAATATAAACGATGCTAAAGGACAAAACAGGAATCAACACGAGACACAAACAAACCTGCATGTCTAGTCCGCACGTCAAAAGATTCTGAGGCCTGTGAGGTCGGAAAACAACCGACGAGCAGATATTTGTGTGTCTCTGGAGCGTCCTACTGACTTTCTTAGTCTCCAGATCCAGCACTTTTACCGTCCCAGAATCATCGGCAGCTGCCAGGAGGCTATCTCTTTCATTGACAGAAATGCAGTTTATTTCTTCTTTGTTAACCCTGAAGTCCTCGACGGGTTCTTGAAATGCCCTGGTGTCCAGCACGCTCAGCGTCTCCCCGTGGGACACGTAGCATCTACTGGAGCACAGCGGGGAGAAAGCAATAGCAGTGACATCTTCTTCTCCTTTGAGCTGCAGCTTTCCGAGCGGGCGTCCTTCCTCGCTCCACAGCGTTAGCTCTCCACCCTCCATCCCGGAGGCAACAATTCTGTCTTTGCTTACAGCTAAACTCAACACTGAGTTTGAAAGACCGCAAGCCCACTTCGCTGCCATCGTTACTCGTCACCGGCCTGCAAAATAAATTTTGTATTAAAAAATATGATTGTTCCAAACATAACATTAATTGGGTCTAACATTAATTGGGTCGAGTATAGCGCTCCAGATCTTTTCTGGGTTGAAAAACTTTAAAAACTGTTTTTTTTACTTAAATCAATCCCGCTACAATCGTTATTATTAGTTGTAATACCCCAATCACGGAGAATCTTTCCATACGACTACAAGACACTGCAGCCACTTTAATGCATATGAGCTGGGTGGTCCCTTTACATTCTCATGGCGCCCCCGTTGCATGAGGGGATTCTGCCCCCTGCATTTACACTGATCCCTTGCCAGCCCCCCCAGATATTTTCTGTTCACACTGCTGTCAGAGACTGTTCAGATCACCTGTGCGCAAGCACATAAAATACCCTCATTTATTTCAGTGGGACGCCTTCCCAGCACTGATTGGCTGCCAATCATTAGTAAGAATTGGCAGATCACGTTTTGGTTTTTTTGCTTGTAAAAAATGTATATGAATATAAAACAAATTATTGTCGAGAGAAAATTCTGCTTTAAGGCAGCCAATCAGCAAGAACATGCTCCCCTTGAAATTAATGGGGAGACATTCTGCGCATGTGCACCCCAAGTATACCATGTACTCCTGTATTGACAATGGGGGAGGGGCAGGCAAATGCCTATTGGGGGGGGGGATTCTGCAGAGATGTAAAGGGACAGTAAGTGAAGTGTGCAGTAGGTGGTCCCCTTTAATTAAATTGTTGTGTATTTTTCTGAATAGCAACAGCCGCAGGTGTTGGCGCGGCTTACGGGCAGCATTGTGCGAAACAAGTGTACGTTATACCACTTACAGCAGTTTAAGGAGACCGATATAAGCGACCCTCGCAAAACGTGATTTTAACGCATGTTTGCAAACCACGTGGCCCCTTACTCTGTGTGAATAATCCCAATAGCGCTTTAACTCATTCCTAAAGTCCCACAGCCACGGGCTCCATGGCGTCGGCGCGTCCCTTCCGGCAGCTCAGTATCCGTCGTTGATTGGATTGGATGATGTGCCGTAAGACAGCAAACGGAACCGTGAATCACGCCCTTTTGTTAATTGGTCGATTCTTTCATAGAGCGCTCTTGAAGCGTGATGCTGATTGGCTGATACGAAGCGACGTTTGTTGACGCCCACAAAGAATGTTCTAATCACAAGGTATACAACACTGCATTAAATGAGGCCTAGTAATGAGCTCGCTTCTTCAATAAATATTAAAGTAATGTTAAAGTGTGGTTTGTCAATCTGATATGGGCAATAATTAAGGAGACAATACTACCTGCTAACTAGCGTGACAAAACGTGTTCTACGCCATTTCTTTGGAGTTCATAATCTCTAGAGTTTATGCTATTGGTTCACCCCTGTCTGAGGGTAAGAAGTTATGCCTCCTGTGTTTAGAGGTGCACGTCAATAGCCAATCAGCAGCTATGTTGTGTTTCTTGCGCTTAGAAGTGTGCGGTCATAGAGAAGGAGAGGGTAGATGGGAGTTGAAGTCTTCCTGGGACCTCGGTGCTGATTGGCTAGGCTCTCGTTCGTGTTTTTAAACGTCGCGTTTGATTGGCTGTGGAAGAGATCTAGCCGGCGCAGTGTGATGAGGGTGTATAAACGGGTTTGAAGTAACCGGTATTGGGAAAAGCGGAGGGGATGGCGGCGGCCGGTGCTGCCGCTCCTCCGGTGATCCCTGCTGTTCCTCCTCCTCCGCCACCACCGGGCTCAGGGAGGTTGCCGAGCCGTGTGTTAGAGCTCGTGTTCTCCTATCTGGGGCTGTCAGACCTCCGCAACTGCGGCCTGGTGTGTAAGCACTGGCATCGAACCATCCACGGCGATGAGAACAACGACGTGTGGAGGAGCCTGTGCTGCCGGATGGTCAGTGAGGAAGCCTTGCGTACCGACATCCTGTGCAACCTGCCCAGCTATAAGACTAAGGTAATGCTGCCGGCGCAGGCGGGCCCCTATTGCATGAATGGAACGCTAATGTCTTATCGTAGGGCTGCAAAATGGATACGTTGTTATATTTCTTTTCATGTTTTAACCTGTCCCCCATACCCCATTGCGTTATTTGCCCTGCCCCCCAGCTATTTTCTGCACTAATTCCTTGCGCATGAGTTACGGTATTCACACCCGTCGGCTCCAGCAGCCTATAGAAACTGCGTTGATCTCCGCGGCTAGTCCAGTGATATCATTGGTTAGAAGCATTATAAGGAGGAATACGTTTAAAGCAGGCAGTTCAGAAAATGACAGCGTCCGCTTTGGGTTATTAACTAAATGGAGAGTTGTGCTTTCAGCGTTCTCACTCTACAATCTACAGGGTGCCCTGTATGCCCTGTATAATGTATAATTCAATGAGTGAGAAGACGTGGAAGAAATCTTCCTTATTATACTCTGTACAGGGCCAGTCAGGTTCTTCCTTCAACTGAAGCTAAATGTATGGTAGTCATACGCTTCTTGGAACCGAGGCCATCAAGGGAAATTATTTGTTGGTTAAAGGCTTTTTTCTGAGTCTGCCATACATGCCGTTTGTGACAATCTGAATAAGAATAATCCTTTGCTTCTTCGCCCGCATAGGTGTGTGCCTTCCAGCACGGGTTCAGCTCCAGTGACTGCTCCCGCAATGTCTACATCAAGAAGAATGGCTTCACTCTGCACCGGAATCCCATCGCTCAAAGCACGGATGGCGCTCGCACCAAAGTCGGCTTTAGCGAAGGGCGGCACGCCTGGGAGGTGTGGTGGGAAGGCCCGCTGGGCACCGTCGCAGTGATTGGCATTGCAACCAAGCGAGCCCCGATGCAGTGCCAGGGTTATGTGGCTCTTCTGGGAAGCGATGACCAGAGCTGGGGATGGAATCTCGTAGATAATAACTTGCTGCATAACGGGGAGGTCAATGGGAGCTTTCCCCAGTGTAACAATGCGCCCAAGTACCAGGTGAGTGTACCGGGCGAGGTTGAATTTTTTTTATCCGATTGATATGTTCATTTTAAATACATCCTGTGCCGCGTGCGGTTCATAATCACGGCGGGAGTAGTGTGTTGTAATGATCTTTGCTTGTTGATCTCGTGGTTTTTATGTCTGCTTGCGTGATTATGTGAGTGGGGCGCCGGTGCCATCAGAAGAAAGCACTGGTTTCTCTGTAAACTACATACATAACCTGCAAAGATGGCTGCTGGGGGGTTGAGCACACATGCAGATATTTACAGTGCACTCTGTGCTTATTAAATAATTATATCCGGGTGCTTAGCATATGATCTGCGGCATGTAAACAGCACGAAACATATAATCCATAATTGTCTGTTAAAAACATGCTTATCATATAATTACGCATTTAACTCGCCTCTAATATTTTTATTAGTCCCTTATGCTTTTGTTATTTATATTATTTTGCAGAGAGCAGGTTGGTTATTTCTAAAACACTTTGCCGCGTTGGCAATAACTAGGTGTTTGTGTTTTTGAAAAACTTGTGCATCTGAAAATGTATAAAAACTATTTTACAGTAAATTTCATCTTTTTTTTTTTTTAATATGGAACGTTGTTCCATGAATCTGTAATAAGAGAAGTGTGAAATTGTGTATGGATTATGCTTTTTGTTTCTCTTTCTTCTCCTACCCGTAACAGATTGGTGAAAGGATTAGAGTCATCCTAGATATGGAAGACAAGACATTGGCCTTCGAGCGTGGATATGAGTTCTTGGGGGTGGCTTTCAGGGGATTGCCGAAAACATGTTTATATCCAGCAGTGTCGGCTGTATATGGCAACACAGAAGTGACCTTGGTCTACCTAGGGAAGCCGTTGGATGGATGATTGTCTTCAGGAGGCAGCTGTGGATGAGCCGGAGACAGTGCGCTGTGCATGTGATGAAGTGGAAAGCATGACCCATACTGTGGGCATCCACAGGACAGAAGTACCGCGGTAATCAGGGGATAGTTCTTCCTTGCATGGAAGATCCTCCAGCCCTTCCCCTGCAGGATCAATGATGATATCCAAGTGGGTCATTACAGTGTGAATGGAGATTAAGGGTCATTTCTTTTTCCCAGTGTTGTCTGTTTTGTGTAAGATTGGTGGTTGTGGGAAGGGACAAGTATTAAACGGCTGGGGGCCTTGGATAGTGGGGTTGAGAAAAGCAGTTCATTTGCCTTTCTTGGCCACCCATCTCCAGAGATCTGGTCAGACATGTTCTGTTTTAAGCCTCTTTTATTTGAAATGTGTACGGCCATAACACATTTGGCCTTCGGTTGTTATTAAGGTGGCAAAGTTTATTTTATTTTTTTTTTAATATCCCAGAAGGGTTGTTTTACGAGTTGATTGGGATTAGTTTTTATTTTTTGATCGCGTAGGACAAAAGTCAATTTCCTCTTAGTTTGGAGATAGAGAGACAAACATCTGAAACTGATGCACATTGATTGTTGATTGATAGCTCTGCCGGTCCTTACGGAGGCCGCGTGTCTACATCAGCTCCCGCGTGGACGTCTCTCATAAGACTTTTCTTTCCCCCACAAAACAAATTTCTCAGCTGGGTGTAAAAGGTATTTTAATGCGCTGGTTTTAATCAGGGAATTCTTTGTTTTTGGTATTATTTCTGAGAACTCGGTAGAAAGCAGAGTAGGAGGGGTGGCTCTTGATATTTTTATTTAAAGACTTTTTAGGTATATATTTTTTAAACATGTTGCTTCAATGTATTTTTATTCTGCTCTAAAACCATGTGTCTGTATACTTCAAAATAATAACTGTGGTCCGGTCTGTGCAATGAACTTCAGATGAGTGAAATGATAAATTTAAATATTAGGAAAACTGTATCGGAAACATTGATTCTTGTAGTTTGGACCCTGACAGGAACGCCAAACACAACATCGTGGACAATAGCTGCGTAACTTGGAAATAACATTCTCTCAGTAGGCAGCTAATATTATATCTCTCAGCTGCCGGCTGCTTGGACTCCAGTCTTCCCTCCTGTAACATTCCAAATAACTTGTACTTTCCGCTGTAACCAACACCCAACCACTGCCCCCCCCATTGGCTTGGTTTGACATCTCCAAGAGGCCCATCACCAACCTGGTGCTCTTGGCAGTGTTCCTCAAGTGCATCTCTTTTCTTCCTAATTCAGTTGTGAACGCCACTCATACTCATGTGTGATATGTGGTCCTCGAGGTATTATGACTAATGAAGGTGGCCTAGTTTTGTGAATCCACAAGCAGGTAACGAAATCATGGAGATGTTGCCGAGAGGGGGAGAGGTGTTTGTACATCATTGTAACCACTTGTGACATCGAAATGCATGTTATGTTTCAGGAAACCCCTGGCTTCAGAACAGTTGTTTTGGAATAATAAAGGAAAGGGGTGAAATTGTGATTGTGTTTCCACAGTAACTCACACTTTTCGCTCACTTCTGCTTATAGGGTACTAAAATATACAACTGTTTTTGATCGCTGAAACCACGAGAAGCGAGGAACTACATTAATGCTGCTTACGGATCTGAAACAGACATCTGCTCATGCTTTTGATATGTGTTACAGAATTGCGTGTTAGGGATATAAAGTATAATTTTTTACTTTTCATTTTTTTTTTTTATTCATTCCCTAACTATAACTGGCTGGGTACATCTAATAAAAACAAATTATTGGCCAGGTTCTGCAGACGACGTAAAACATCTTTAAGTTATAGCTTTCTTAAAGGGAAAAGCCAATGTATTGTAACTGCAACGAATGTGGGCTTGCGGGAAACACGCTGCGGTCTGCTGAGTAAGGGTGGAAATGTTGTTTTGGGCTGTTCAAAAACCACTTTGCAAGGACAATTCAGTCCTTCTCCAAGAGGAAAGCCTACGTGGTATTTCCCAGCCGTCCTTTCCAGACGCTGATCAATTGTTCAATTTAAAAAAGAAAAAATGACCAGTTACTGACGAGACAATATACCAGTATATTCTGCTGGTTAAGCGATGGTGCTAAAGATCCAATGAATTTGCATATTTGATGACTCTTCTATTTTAAAGAATTATCAATCCATGCATGTTTGTAAAATTAATATTATCTAGTTTAAAAGGAACTGGCATCGACACAGGTCTTGGTGTCATCAAAATAACTCTTTAACACCGTTTTGTAACTTTTTTTCCCCCAAACAGCATAGTTGAAAATGCCTGGTTTAATAAAGCAGAGATTTTACCCCGGTGATGCGGAGATCTGACAGATGTCCCCGTTTATTTCCTGCCCCCGTCATTAGCATAGTGTCTGACCGTTTCCATCAATCATAAGAATTGATCTTCATGGGGTATGGGTAATGTTTTTTTTTTTTTGTAAACTGATCATTTGGGAAAGATTTTTGTTGAAACCCTGTGTTTTTCTTATTGCAGTTCAAGCAGGAGCCTGGGGGTGGCATCCAAACTGCAATTCTGTTTACATCATTTCAAAGCTCCTTGTTAACCAAGTTTACTTAATTTATATCAATTCATCCTTTAAATGTGGAGGGCTTTTGTGTTTACATGACTTCAGAGACCTTACCAACAACTAATATGCATTTAAAGGGAATTTATACCATGCAGTGGGGTTTTAACGACAGCCTGTGCCACTATTTTCATTTTGTATGGAAACTTTAATCTAGGGTTGCATTTTTAAGAATAATACTAGAATTATGCTCTCGCAGCTCAGAAACTGCCTTTCTAAGATCATTTCTATTGAAGTATAGTTTTAATAATTTTTTTTTCTTCTGATTGCAGCTTTCTGGTATTTTGGGCCCATTGGAATAACTTAACTGTTTCTGGCCTAACCCTTCTTTAAGCAAGGATGCATTTGCATAGCCTAGCATGTTATGCATGGTCTTTGCTTTGTTGAGTAGCACTAGAAGTATGTACATATCTATGTATCCTATCAATCATGCATGCCAAAACATATTTAGTTTATACTGGCCAAATAGAGTAAAGAGCTATTCTCATGGTATTTATATCTTGTTGGAAGACATTGTATCTATTTGACATTTAGTGTGTATATACAAACCTAAAACTCCAAATTATGTACCCATATTTTCTTGTAAATTTTAATATGTATATAAACTCTTGTTTTTAATATTTTTTGTCTAATTACAGGCTTCAATAGTATTTTGAACCCACTGTTAAATCTGGTAGGAGGAAGCTAGATTTTCTGGCTGATAACCGAACGTAAGGTTCTTGCAGACTCTAGCCCCGTGTCTGGCTCCGCTAGGAAGAAATGTTGGGTGCTCCCTTCTCTAGCGGATCCCGTACCTCTATTGGTGCCCAATGTTGCCAGTAACATTTGCAGTGTGGTACTATTACATATAGCACAATACCTCTATAGTCTTGTACAATCGCTGTTTTGGGACATATGTCTTGATGATTTGAATACGTGGTAGAAATTTTACGTTAAACAAACAGCCCTGACAACAGCATCTATTTGGGAGATACTGCAGTAGCATTCTGACTTTTTGTTTCACCCCCCCACCACCACCACCACAAGCTGGTACTACTAGGTGTTTAAATGGCTTGCCAATGAGCTACAACTCCTTTGTTTTGTTTTTTTTTTTAAGATGTTGGCACCACTGGGGTTAGGATCTACAAAGTTCCTTTAGTGCGTTGTGCACTGGATGGCTAATAAGAACCATTTGGCCCACATAGTCTGTTCATTTTTCCTTTGCTCTCATCTTAGATTCTGGTATCTTTTATGACTATCCCATGCATGTTAAAGACCCTCGCTGTATTAGCCTCTTCCACTTCTGATCGGAGGCTTTCCACCCTCTTGGTAAAGCAACTTTTTTATTATTTATTCATGATAGGCTTATGCTGAATACCGTGCATGCTTTTCTCTCTCTTTAACACTTATGCTGTGAAGTTAAATGAAAATTGTCTTTTTCTCCTGTAACCCTCCCCCTGTCTCTTGCAATGTGTATGTGTATATATAATGTCATATTTCATATATATTGATAATGTGTTCTCTGCTCTTATTTTCCTACGTTAGATTGGATCTATTATTTAGAAGTTGAGGTTCGGTTTTGTTATCACAATAAATATAGAATATAAAAGGGTGGTCTCACACCAAAAGTCAGACACACTTTCAAACTGCTTTTAAAACATTCAGATTTTCTTGAAAATGTAAGGCAAGACATTACATTAGCTGCCCCCCCCCTTATTTGTTACTTGACACCAACTGGTGGGTTCATTGTGTTTGTTTTGTTTTGTTTTTTTTCTCCTTTCTTTCCAAGCAGTTGTTGGCCTGGGTTCCTAACTTTATAAAAATGAAGCCATGTTTACAAAATTGGTCTGTTCGGGGGATTTCCATGTCTAGCCAGAAGGTTTTATATTTCTCCAGTTAATCGGTGAACTCGATATTATTCAAAGAACATGTTCTCTCCCAAGAAATAAAGGGACATGGCTTAAAGGGAAGTATGTTTGCTTGTCATCATGGGTCCATTTATACTGGAAAACGTAACACCTCTGTTGGTAGATGGCATCTGACAGCAGTGCCTAGAATGTTCAAATACGATCTGCAGCTATTTAAAGGCCTCCTCTAACCTCAGGTTCCTTTACCGGCAATCCTTGCATTAACTGTAAACTTCTTACAGGACCGAGAACCGGATTAAAGCTTGTAAGTCTCTTCTGTACAGTCAACTTTTAAACTTTGTAAATGTTGGGGTAAGCCACAATCGCTGTTAAATTATAAAAAAAATAAATTCTGCTCTTAAGACCTGAAACTGACTGATTTTGTTATTACAAATTGACCAATAAGAGTGTTGTGTTTTAAAGGAGGCAATGTGGGGGTCATATAATTTGGTCCAAGTGTCACTGTGTGTATATATATATATATATATAATATTTTTTTTTTTTATTATTTTTTTTTTTTTAAATGTGTGTTCTTTGAAGACGTAGTGGTGCATAGGGATATTTCCCATACATTTTGTAAACTGGTACATTGGTGCATGTAACCGGTTTCCTTATGGTTTTTATCTTATACATAGCGCAAAAGATAGCAAAAGTAGTTCACTACACCACTAACATGGGGTTTTTTTGCTGAAGTAAATGGACCATTACTAGATCAAATGAGTTTCACTGAGTAACAGTCAAAGTAAAAAAAAAAAATCTTATTCCTAAGAGTTTTCCTTATCCAAGTTACTTATTTGTTTTATATATATGGAGCATCCAAACCAGATTATTATTTTATATAGCGCCATCAAATTCCTTAGCGCTGTACAATGGGTGGACAGGACGAAACAAGTAGTATATAACATAACAAATTGACTGACATAGACAACAGGCTCAAACAAGCTTACAGATAGCTTGAGTACCTATACAATTAAGCTTTCAACATAACTTGACAAACAAGATAGCTCGATTTTATAAAAACAATAGAGGTAACTCTCAAAGGAGAAAACTGTATATATATTCCCAAAAAAGTGCCGACGTGATGGTGATAACCATCAAGATTTTAACCTAAAATGGTTAATTAACAAGTTTTATTGTAAATATATAAAGAACATTTCAATTTCAAAAGTCTAGCAGAAAATATAAGGGACTGGTTATAAATAGGTAAATCCGGCAATGAGGTGCCTGCGTTCCACATACACACTTGTCTGTCTTCTTCTGTCCTGCAGCCTTCGCTGTATATGTATATTCTCTCCTGTTGCAGACAGAAGGTCACCTCCTTTTATACAAAAAACTTCCAGAGCAGTCAAAAGCAAGGAGTTCTTGTATTTATTCAATATGGATTTTTAGAGGGCATGAGGGGCAGTTAACTGTTGTTTCATTCATGTTAATGTTGGGCAACACGACAGATCTCGGTAAGATATAAAGGTTTCTTCAGAAAGATTCTTGTGATGGTGCGAGATAAAGTATCAGTGGAAAGCTCAATTCTCCTGTCACCTTTGCTGAATGTGTTCTGTAATGACATGCTTTCCTTAAGAGAGCAAGATACTGCAGCCACCTACCATTAATCATCAGGCAATAGAGGCACATCCATCGGCTTAGTCTTCCCATCCTTATTATTAATACTTGGGGAGCTGTTCGGAAATATTTAAGCTATCCATCATGTTTCTCCAGAAATAGTTGTGATACCTTTTTAATTTATAGTGATTTGGAGGTTGCAGTAGTAGAAAATGTTGAGGCTCGAGTAAGTGTGTGTGAATGTAAGTGAACCCCTTGGAATTACTGGCATTTACGTATAAATTTGTCTTATTTTGTCGTAAAATATTCTGTGTTACAATAATGAACAGACACAATCTGTTTTAATTAATAACATAGAATGGGGTGTTCTTGACCATATTGAATACATCATTCAAACATTAAAAGTATGTGAACCCCTAGGCTGATCGCTTTAAAAAAAAAATGCCGTTGGGGGTTAGTAAACCAGGAGTCTAATCATTGAAACAAGATTGGAGGTTTACTTTAGAGCTACTTTTGACATAAAAAAAAAAAGCATCTGCTGATGTCAACCATGCCTTCGCAAAAAATAAATCTCACAAGACCTACAATCAAGAATTGTTGATTACAAAGTAATTTCAAAGAGTTTTTACATATTCATTAGTCCACACTTATATTGCTTATAAATTTAGTACTGTGGTTACTCTCCCAAGAAGTATTCGCCCAGCCAAGATGACTCCAAAGGGCAGAAAGCTCCGTGAGGGGAAAAAAACAAGACTAACAGAAGGAATCGTTGGAACTGGTTAACCTCTCTGTTCATGTGTCTACCATATGCAAAACATTGAACAGGCATGGCAGGACACCATTGAGGAAGCCACTGCTCTCTGATTTAACATCGCTGTTTGCCTGAAGAACACCTTGACGCTCCACAACTAGGTTTGAATTGTTCAAGGAGAACGTGTATGGACTAAGAAGTTTGGTGGAGAGAGCATCGGGCCCTGGACGGTTTGTGATCATCGATGGCACAATGAATTCCCAAGTTTATCAAGGTATACAGGATAATGTCGGATGGCTGTCCGCCAGCAGAAGCTCAGCGTAATTTTATATAATCCTGCAGGAGAAAGACCCTAAACGTAAAAGTGAACCCACCACAGAATGGCTTCAAAAGAAGAAAATCTATGAATCTTTAGGAGGAGCCCAGTACGTGCCCAGACCTTAACCAATTAGAGCTGCTGTTTATGCAGGCTATGCTAGAAATATAACGGAGTTTAAGCAGTTCTGTAAGGAAGAATGGTCCAAAATTCTCCCTAAATGTTGTTCAGGTCGCATCTGCAGCTACCGAAAGCACTTTTTTGAGATTTTTGCTGTCAAAGGAGAATTGACCAGTTATGAAAATCCAAAGGTTCACTTGCTTTTAGCGCCTGTACTGTGAATGTTTAATGTGTGTTCAATAGACATGAAAGATTATCATTGTGTGCTTTTAGCTTTAAAGGACATTGTGTTTGTCTTCACTCGTGATCTGATCTACATTTAAATCACATTTTAGGAACAACTAACCCAGAAAACCAGGAAATTCCAAAAGGTTCATTTACTTTTTTGCCTGATCTCTTAAGCATTTTCCCTTTTTAATTCATGCCAGCATTTTGCCTTAGTAACAGCTGCCTGCACAGTAGATTGCTAGTAAAAACAATTACTCGACACAGAACCATTGAGAGATTTTTTTTTACTCATGCGTAATTTTACATTTATCTATCTTGAAATGCATCTGCCAATTAACTGCTCATTCTCCCGTTACGTCTAAATCTTTGCAGACAAAGGAAATTCTGCTCAGACCTGATCAGAATGTTCAGCATTAAACAATCGCATTCAAACGCATGATAAATAGAAGTCATTACACACCTCACATCATTTAAAGTGGCTCTGATTAATCACAAATAAAGTTCAGCTGTTCTAGTAGGATTCACCTGGAATTTGCTTAGTTGCATCTCAGAGCAGAAGCCATGATCCGCAGAGAGCTTCCAAAGCATCAGCGGGATCTCATTGTTGCAAGATATCAGTCAGAAGAAGGGTGCAGAATAATTTCCAAAGCATTAGATATACCATGGAACGCAGTGAAGTCATCGAGTGGAGACAATATAGCACAACAGAGACATTACCAAGAACTGGACGTCCCTCCAAAATTGATGAAAAGACGAGAAGAAAACCGGTCAGGGAGGCTTACAAGAGGCCTACTGGAACATCAAAGGAACTGCAGGAATTTCTGGCAAGTACTGGCTGTGTGCTACATGTGACAACAATCTTCCGTATTCTTCATATGAATGAGCTATGGGGTAAGGTGGTAAGACGGAAGCCTTTTCTTACAAAGAAACACAAGTTTGCAAAAACAAACATCAAGTCCCCCAAAAGCACGTGGGAAATGTGTTATGGTCTGATGAAACCAAACTTTTTGGCCATAATTCCAAAAGGTATGTTTGGTGCAAAAAACAACACTGCACATCACCCAAAGAACGCCATACCCACAGTGAAGCATGGAGGTGGCAGCATCATACTTTGGGGCTGTTTTTCTTCAGCTGGAACCCGGGCCTTAGGGTGGAGGGAATTATGAACAGCTCCAAATACCAGGCAATTTTGTTACAAAAGCATGGCTTGACCAGAAGAAGATGAACGTTTTGGAATGGCCCAGCCAGAGCCCAGAGCTAAATCTGATTGAACATCTGTGGGGTGATGTGAAGAGGGCTGTGCACAGGAGATGTCCCCACAATATAGTAAAGCCCCTGGTTAATTTCCAGATTATTCTAGCTAATTATGTGTATTGCTTTTTATGATTTATTTATTATCAATTTTATGTGTATATACATATATAATAAGGTAACATCTTTTTTTATGGCTTATGAAAAAGTACTTTTTTAATGCTATGTCATTTGTTAATATAGGTATTGGGCAGGACATGCCAATTTTTAAGGGGAAAATCAACGTGGAGCACAACGTGGGTCTGACAATGGCAAGTCCTCTGGTTTCAATGGCAAGTCCTGTGGGTGCAGGGGCAAGTATGGATGCTAAGTGGAGCTAAATTATTCCAATCGGAGAAGAGGATGTCACTGCAAGTGCCGAGATTCGAATGAAGATGAAGTGGTCGACTGAAGTTAGGGAAACATTTAGAGAGTGTGGGAGAGAGTAAACAAGAATAAGAGTGTTATAGAGTGAGTGTAAGAGAGTGACAGTGAATGTGGGCACCAAAAAAAAGCTCCCTAATTTTCAGCCAAACTGAAAGGGCAGAGAACGAAATTCATCACTCGATGAATGGGCCAAAAACGAAAGAGGATTGGAGGGCGTCATCGCAGAGCTGCCTTTTTGGTGGAAGTTGCCAGGTTATGTCTGTGGAGGTGCGGACAAAGAAAGAAGATACCAGATTAAGGATTGTATATAGACCAGAGAAGGGAGAAGATGGAAGAAGAAGATGCAAAAGTGGAAGTAGTCGGTAGAGAAAGTAGGGAAACATTTGGAGAAAGAGTGAACAATAATGAGTGACAGTGTGAGTGAATGAGAGTGAATGTGAATTCCATACCTGAATTAAAAATGCCCCAAAATCTTTTGGCCGGACTGAATGAGCAGTAAACAAAACACATTGCCCAAAAATAAATGGGCCAAGAACAGACTGAAAAATTTGTCCGAATAATTTTTGGCCTGTTTGCACATGTCTACATAATATCATGTTATCATATTATTCTCCGTATAGTTGCCAATGTAATCCTACAAGGCAGACCTGATTTGGGAACATCCTAAAGTTAATCCTCTTGTGCTCTCTGGAACATTGGAAAAAAATCTAAAATGATCAATGCTCTGCCAGTTTTAGTGACATATATGCACATTACATTTTACATATAGACTGCCAGCTGATGCTACGTTACTATACAGTGTGGGTATTTAGCTAGATAGTAAGCCCTGTAAAAGCACAGATTACAAAACCCCACTGCCGCTCGTTTCCAGTAAAACTTTGCCACTGACTGCCCAATTTCACTCCAGAATGTTAAATTTAAAGTGACATTTAAAAAAAATATATATTAGCTTTTTTTGTACGAAGAAAACGTGCCATGGATAGGATGGGAGAATGCAAATTAAACAGAAAAGGAGAACTAACTTTAGATGACTTAGACCCTGGTAACTGCTTTGAAGGGTTCTTCATTTTCAGCGTGCTGGCCCAGCAATTCATGTGACTTCAGCTTCCGTTATTTCCTTCCGCAAGACCTAAAATAACCCTAGAAGGAAGAACAAAAAAATAAGAGAGAAGAATCTTCAGAATTGTTCAGTATGTAAATTTAACAACCTGACCACATTAACAACCTGCGTTTCGGTAATCAGCCCAAAATTATCCTTGACGGAATTTCAACTGGGCTTCTCGGCTATCGCTCTGCCACCTTTAACCGGAATCTGCGCTTTAGTAACCTAGCTGTATCTCTAAGTTCTCTACATTCAAGACGAGTAGGATCTACCGTGGCTTCTGTGCATAAAAAGCTCCCGCCAACATTTCCAGTTTCTGTGACTTCGATCAATGATCGTTATTTCTTTTTCCCTCAAGGTATCAGTGGACTCCACAATGCTGCGTGCTCAGCTAAGTGTGGTAAGTGACTGTGTTTCTTGTTGTGGGTTAATTTATGTGTGGGCTAGAAACCCCAAAAGACGACACGACAGACTTCTCCCACTGCGTGCATAGCCACAGTCGGACATCAGAAAGGCCGATAACCGGGATAATATGCAGGTTCCAAATATTCACTAATATTGCTTAGTATCAGTGCTGAATATCATTGTCTGGAATTTAGAAAGGCAAAGCATTGAAAAAAAGTTAAAGTTCATAATTTCACAGCACTTCATGGCCTGGCTGCCCCATTTAAAACATAATAGTAAAAACACATCAATGAAATTTGCCTTGTTAATTTTTGGTCAAAATTACAGGTTTTTAATTTACATATTATATAGAATACACATGTGGTTGGATACTATTATTACTACTACTACTACTACTACTACTTACTGGTACTATTTCAGGTTCTTTTACTACCCTTTCAGACTCTCGTGATTTATAACAAATTATAATGAGATTTTTAAAAAAATGTCAATAGACCCACTCTCACGTGCTAGAAGAATGGCACATGTGGTTTAAATGATTCAACGTTAATAAATACTCGCATTTTAGAAACAATTGCTTGGAAATATTTAACTTTAAAATAACTATGAATGTAAAACATATTATTAAAATTGAGAAACAGAAAATAATTTGTGTAGGCACCTTTTTGCACTAGATAGCAGAAAGTACAGAGGTGAATCTGTAGTTTTTAACTTTTCACCGCATCCTTATTGTAACACAGTGACCACACCAAGTCAACTTCTGGCACTCGTTCCCTTAACCCATCGTCAAAATACATCTGACACAATGGGAAGAAAATAATTTATGCTAACTCACCAAAGCAGGGCTTGACAGATTAACTGTAATAGCGCCTGACGTCGCCCATTTAATAGCCAAATGCGGCAACATTCCCACTTGTGGAATTGAGGAGTTGCTGGTCTAGTAAAAATGTTGAAATGGTTTTTAGGACTCGGGGATCAGAGATCTAATACCCTGAAAAGAAAATGATCATCTTGGGTTGTTAATGGACCTTGGAACTGACCCGTCTCTGTTTTTGTAGGAAAGCTTCTGATGATATGGCCATTGTGTCCGTTTGGTTTTCACTGGGTTGTATGTATCTGGCATTATCATGGTGGGACAATGCAGTTGAAGGGAGGCGTTTTTCTGGATGTACACTGGTAAGTAGGACTTTAAACTGTATGCTTGTTACCAATAATCACAAGAGCACTAATTCCCTTCAAGTAGGTACAGTTTACCAGTCAATATTATACATAAGTAGATAATAAGAGATGTAAGTGATACGATGATACTGATAAGTCTTGTATTCTCAACACCAAAATCGTTAAGAAATAAAGACAGGTTTTTATTACATTTAATGACATCTAAAAAGATCTATGTAGATGTAATTATCTGGTCTATGCACTTCCACTCTGGACTGTATGAATACAATAACAAAGAAATAAGAGTGTATTAGAAATGAGCGTGAATTTATCTGCATTTTGTCCTTTTTTTGCAAGCTTCTACCTGGAACCCATAAAAACAAAAAGCTGTTTATCCGTTGATATGTCCTGTTACCTTTACTAAAAAAATCACATTTAATATTTTGTTGTTTGCTTTAGGTTTCCAAAGTTGCAAATTGCAATCGTTTGCAGCTCAGCTCCGTTCCTCAGGATCTCCCTACTGATATTGAGGAACTATTTCTGGATTTCAACATTATTAAGAGTCTCGACAAAAACTCTCTGTCAATATACCCTGGCTTGAAGAACCTTAGTTTAAGATCGAATCGTTTGGAACTGATACATATCGAAGCATTTAAAGGAATAATAAACCTTGATTCACTATCACTACAGGACAATAATATTGCTACTGGTTACAGTCTGCTTTCCAAAGCCTTCATGTTTACGCCTTCCCTTAAGAATCTGGATCTGTCTAAAAATGGGCTTAATGAAGCTATGGTGACCACCCTCCTTAAGAACCTGAACTCCCTGGAATACCTTGCCGTAGACAACAACATTATTATGCGTTTAGATGACACTGTGTTTACAGGTGTCAACAACTTAAAAGAGTTAAGCCTGCAAAGGAACTATATTTATGAGATTGATAGTGGCACATTTGAGCATCTGGTAAATCTGAAAACTTTAAATCTTGCCTTTAACAATTTGCCCTGCGTTATAGACTTTGGCTTGACTCAGCTCCACGTACTCAATCTTAGCTTCAACCACCTTGAATGGTTCCAGTCCCAAGAAATTGACGTAGAATTCCAACTGGAATTGCTGGACATATCTCATAACCAGCTGCTATTTTTCCCACTGTTGCCAAAGTGGCACCACCTACATACCCTGCTGCTCTCTGATAATCGGATGAGGTTCTATGCTGACATTTTTGATTTGGAATCATCCTATGAAGATTTTCTGATAATGGAAAATAACAGTACGAACATCACAACTGTTAACCTGTGGGAGGAAGAAATTATCAGCGATCTCTCAACTTTAAAGTTTCTTGACATTAGCACGAACCAGTTCAGGTACCTTCCAGATGGATTCATTGGCAAAATGACTTCTTTGACATCCCTAAAACTTGACTGGAACTGTTTAGAAACATTTTCCCTCTTGCCAATGGAAATTGCTAGTTCTCTCGCTGAACTGGATCTCAGCAACAATGAGATTTTGGAGCTACGGGTAGATAATGTTTCCCAAAATGTATTGGGCCTCAGGTACTTTAACCTGAGCAGAAACAATCTCCAGAAGCTCCCTAGGCATATCTTCAGCAGTATGAGTGACATTGCAACTCTAGATCTGAGCCATAATAGGCTTAATTTATGTTCTGGTTCAGATAGTGACACGGATTGTGTAGATATCAGACACATAACATCTCTCAGGCATCTCCACCTTTCCGGGTGTGAAATGGAGTTGGATATGCAATGTCATTTTTGTGGTACTGCATTAACTTATCTGGACCTTTCAGATAACAGGATCAAAAGCCTTCACTCTTTAATGGACACATCTAGAACGCTACGCTTTCTTTCACTCAGGAACAGCCTGGAATGTAATTTCAGTGCTGAATTCTCTGAATATCAAAGCTTGAAATTCCTAGACCTATCTGGAAACAACCTCACTACTTTCCCGAATTCCCTTACTGGATTGTCTCTTCAGTCCCTAGATCTCAGAAAGAACAATTTAAGTTCGCTTCCATTCATTAGCAGTTACCACCAAATCTTGAGAAGCCTAAATATTCTGTACATCAGCGATAATCCATTTGACTGCTGTGAATTGAGCTGGTTGAATATATTGAGAAGACTGAGTAGCATTAATATTTCTGACCTTTCACGGGTTACCTGTAAATTCTCCCATAGTCGGATGTTAGTACGGGACATATCCGAGTCTGTTCATCACAGCTGCCAGTGGAAGACTGGCGGCACCCTTCTCTATTTGCTGCTTACCATGCCCATTTCTCTGACATTATTGATGGCTCTTCTCCTGTTGTATCTGACGTTCAAAGAGACCCTTTTACAAGTTCTGAAAAGAAGATGGAGGAGATCTAATAGCTACTGACATCCAAAGGCAGCTCTGGTTGAAAAATATGGTGTCCAAGCAATGCAAGATATTACACACACTAAGAAAAACAAATATAGACACATTATATTGATGTAAAATGTGTTGAATTTGTATAGCAAAACAAAAGGAAAGGCAACTCCTGGGGATCCAGAAGCACTTCCCAAATTCTTCACTAAATTATCCTATGACTAGGCAGTAAGGTGCGAGGCGCCTCAAGAGATTTCACTTGTTCTGAGAGTGCTTGTATTTCTGTCCATTTGCAATGAAGCCGCCACGAGAAGTTTCTGGATTCCTTTGGTTTTGTTTTCCATTTTGTTTTGCTGAAATTTAATGTATACCACCGAAACATTTATTTTTGGTGTTGTTGCTTTTCCATTAGTATAGCCCTGTATTCTCATGCCTATAATATGGCCCTTAGGGCAATGTCTGAATCTTCTTCTTATATGCTAAAGGGCATGAACAATAACAACAACTAAGGTCAGGTTGGGCCCTGGGGCAAAACCGTTACAAGAGGCCCCCTCCAAATAATGTAACCCTGGTGTCTATATAACCGGAAAAAGCACAATGGTGGATTGCTAATAATTTGCAGCGGGTGAAATTTGGGTTCAGGTTGACTTACATATAGTTGTTGATTTGCTGTATACTTTTGGTGTTATTGAAATGTTCTTACTGATCTAAACTAATACATACTGGTCTATTTATATTATAGTGTCTGTGATGCTTGTGTTCTGTTGTGATATATGTGTCTTAGTACACTAAGCTCTAATACCCTGAAGTATTATTAGGTGGAGGCACAGCTAAACTGCTATATTAACTCCTAATTCTCAACTATGCGATGACCATGATCTCCTGTAGGCACCAGCTGAGATGAACACCTCCGGGATGTTAGAGCCAAGGTAAGAAATTTTATGTGTACCTCCCAATGAACAGTTCTGGCAATGCTGTCAACATCACTCTTTTGTCAGTCGTAAGAACCTTTACACAAATTCATACGGCACACAGTGGTTTTCCATTTATGTTTATTGCTTATGCGACTGATCAATGTTACACCTTGCCAAGCGCGCAGCAGGTGTCTTAAAAACATATATCTGCTTTCCACCACGGGTGAAAACCAATATTCAGCAAACATTGAAAAATAGATTAGGCATACATATGAGCAGTCGGAGTGGCTAAAAGTTCACATAAATTCACCAAGAAAGATATAACTGTAAAAGTAAATGCAATATCCCCGCAAGGGAAATTTTTAGTGAGGAGCTATTCCCTCTTACTCATCAGCTATCTAGGACTGGCCATGCCTCTATGTGCAGCTAGCCATGTCCTTTGATTCCTACCCCAGGAAGTTCCCAGGTATTCCAACCTGGAATTGCTGAAATCTGCTCTTTGTAAAAATGTGGAAAACAACTAAATTCTAAGCCCCACATTAAGCCAGACTACCTCACCTCTGTTGTCTTGCAGAGCTCCTCACTGGTTTTCATACCTAGGGACCTTATCAATAAGCCGATCACTGACATTTCTAATGCATACCTCCCAGCAGTCCCTCTTTAGAAGTCATTCTTTGAAACCCAAATCCCTCTGTCCTTCCTACCCTGATACCCCTTTTTTCTAAGAACTCAGAATGTTTGGTTGGTATAAATGTAACCTGGTGTTCTAGCCCTGAAAACAACATCAATATCTACATAAAGAGAAAACAATAGCTGATAAATTAACTGGTTTAAATGTAATGAAATTCTGCTACGAAATGCCTTATTCTGTTGCACAAACAGCCACCAAAAGGTTAAAAAGACAAAGTAAAGCTTTTTGGAAGAGCTCTCCCCATCCAATCAGGCTAATTAGCCATTTAACATTTTGGGAGATATGACGGTGACTGCCAAATGTTTCTAATAATGGTCATTATGAAAACCTTTACTTGTAAGTAAATTAAGTCACCTGGATTCAATGAGACAATTCAGTTATGATATGCTGGCGAAAAATGCAGAAATTGGAATGCCCAATTTTCATTAGTTTTATATAGTTACATAGTTATACAGGCTGAAAAAAGACATGCGTCCATCAAGTTCAGCCTTTCCTATATCTGTTACTTTGTTGCTGTTGATCCAAAAGAAGGCAAAAAACCCCGGTGTCGCTCTTTCCAATTTTGCACTAACCAGGGGAAAAAATTCCTTCTTGACCCCAAAATGGCAGTCAGATTTCTCCTTGGATCAATAAGCTGTTTCCCCATAATTAAAGATTATATCCCCGAATATTATGTTTTTCCAGGTATCCATCCAGTTGCAGTTTAAACGTCTGTACAGACTCTGATAAAACTACCTCTGCAGGCAGAGAATTCCACTTCCTTATTGTCCTTACTGTAAAAAACCCTTTCCTCTGCTTAAGTCTAAATCTCCTTTCTTCCAGTCTAAACGCATGACCACGTGTCCTATGCATAGTCCTGTTTATGAACCATGGAATTCTGCAGCCCTGTACAAAGTGTAAACAGAACATAACAATGAGTATACAACATAACAAGATGACATACAGAAACAACAGGTGAGGATGAGATGGCTAAAGTCTATGTGGATCTGCCAATTCACATATATGCCTTGAGAAGACTTCCAAGTATCCTTCAGACCAAACATTTTCTATTTTTTTTCTACCTTGAACGTTTTATAAGAGTGTGGACTGGCAGATCATCCACTGGGCCAATGTTTCCTGTTAGTCCCTGGGATTCTCTTCCTGGGATTTAATCTTGTGCTGTCACAATTAACTTCCTTACAAAAGGCTTGTCCTAGACTTACCTTCAAGAATAGGCTTTTGGTAGCCGTGTAACTGAACTGCAATCACTGTCCATAGACGAAGCATTCCCTGAAATGTCAATGTGTTGTTGATTTTGTCAGGATATTACCTTCCTGGATGTTCAGTTGAATTGTCGGAATGCTTGGCTAGTAGAAAAAGCTAAGGTAATATACTGTTGTGCTCAAAAATGTGCATACCCTGGCAGAAATTGTGAAATGTTGGCATTGATTTGGAAAATATGACTGATCATGCAAAAAAGGCTAGTAAACATATGAAGCCATTTATTGTAACAAAGTTGTATGGCTCCTTTTTAAATCATAATGATAAAATGGCAATTAAATGTTCATTTCCCACACCTGTAGCTTTTTAAATTACAATTAGTGTGTGTGTGTGTGTGTGTGTGTGTGTAAATAGTCAGTGAGTTTGTTAGTCTCATGTGGATGCACCAAGCAGACCAGATACTGAGCCATGGGGAGCAGAAAAGAACTGTCAAAAGACCTGCATGCCATTAAACTCATATACGTTAATTCAATGGGGAAAGGAGGTAAAATGCGTGAAGATGTAGAATTTGTAGGTGGTTGGTTCCAAAAGCCCAATATTAAGCAGTAAAAAAACCTGTTACACCTCCAAACAAACTCCATTGGTGAGGTTAATATATACCCAGAACATCTGAAAGGAACAACATCTTTACAGTCACATATACTGTGAAATTCTATGTCCATTCTTGGTGCTTACTGAAACTAAAGATTGCAAAGTACGGGAAAAGCTAAGTTTCAATTTGTATAACTATGTGAGGCTGTTCTTGCATATAACTAACTTTTAAGCAGGAAACCACACAAAACCTGGCCTCTCAGAATCGTTCTCACCCTTTTCTGTTCGTTCTTATCGCTATATGATATTTCTGTCTATGTGATTAGCTATAGGATCTTCATGCATCAAATTTACACTAACACAACGTTTACCAGAAAGTACCATGTAAATTGTGATAGGCGAATTACCACAAATTTCCCATTTTTTGAGGAAGTAACACACCCACCGGATTTTGGATCTGAGGATCAGATGAGTGAGTCTTTGATGTATCAGGGCTTAATGTAAGTGACCACAACAGATGAGCTTTACACCCTGTGGTTCATCAATAATATTCAAAATAGCACAATCATGCACCTTCCTATAAACTGTGAAGAATTTTGGCTGATGTTGGAGGGTGAGGGGTACTTGGAGCCCACTTAGTTCCTCTTTTTAGTACACATTTCTTCTGCAGGAAACAGTTTGCACAGGCTTCTAAAAAAACTACTTCTCTTTTCTTAATTCTTGTGATATGATCAAATCTGGTTGGCAAATTGCTGAAGGCTATGATGTGAAAATCTTACAAGATTAAGTGTTTGATAGCAGTTCTATAGCTACCAGTGACTAAGGATCAGGGCTGGATTAACGTAGGGGCTGATGGAGCTGCAGCTCCAGGCTCCTACCTTAAAATAGGCCAGTCAGGACCGGACTGACTGGGCCTATGCGGCTTCTACGGCTGTACTTAACGCAGGGTAAAAGGGGCACCTGCCCTCTTAAGCTCGTAGCGACTGCCGTCACCGCAACTGCGATCAGGCCCGCCACTCTAGGGGGCCCGGGCAACCCCCACTATTAATTCCGCAGGGGCCTGCTACTTACTTGGTAGACACGGCGAGCAACGTCTCTTCAACCGCCAGGGGGACGCAGGAATCCAATTGAGTCACGTTACGTATGTCACATTACCCTGCTGTGCGTCTGCTTCCCCTGTGCAGTAGAAGAGCTTGTTCACACAGAGAGCGAGCAACCCAGAATGAAGCAGCGGGCCCCTGTGGAAGTCTGTGAGCGGCATAGACATCTTCAGTTCAGGTAAGGGGGTGGTGGAGGCTGTATGAAGGAATATGTGAGATTGAGTGAATGAGTGAATTAATGAGTATCTGTGAAGGAGTGAATGAATGTTTGTGAATGAGTATATGTAAATGAGTATCTGAATGAGGGAATTAATGAGTATCAATGTATGAATGAATATCTGAATGAGTGAATGAGTATCTGTGAACAAGTGAATGAATATGTGTGTGTGTGTGATAGCATGGATGTGTAAGTGGGGGCAAAGATGCCACAGGAAGGCTGCTTTGGTGGCAAAGATACCACATGCAAGCTGTTTTGGGTGCAAAGATGCAAAGAGGGCAAGTCCTATTCTTCCAATCTGGGTCCTAGGCAGGTCTGGGTGCCAGATCTGATTTGATACTAAAGCTTACTTATTTCCAAAAACGGCCCACCAAAATCATGATGCTCCTGCTAAGGATATACTTTTATTTTTTTTGTAAACCAAATTTGTGTTTGGAGGAATGACATCAGCAATGATCTTAGAAGGATTATAAGGCCATTCCAAACAAGTCCACGATTCTACAGTAAGAAAGATCATTCAAAAGTGGAAAACATTCAAGACAGTTGCCAGTCTTCCCAGGAGTGATCATCCCAGTAAATGCACCCAGGAGAAGGATTGCAACAACAAAAAAAAAAAGTTACATCTCAGACTCTACATGGCTTAGTTAAACGATAAAGTTCTCGACAGTACCATTAAAAAATGACTGAACAGGGATGGTTTGTTTGGAAAGGTTGCCAGGAGAAAGCCTTTTCGCTCTAAAAGAACATGGCAGAACAGCTTAGGTTCTAGATGTCAGTGTCCTTTGGGCAGATGAGATCATACTGGAGATATTTGGCTATAATGCACAGCACCACATATGGCAAAAAACAAACACAGCATATCAGCACAAACACCTCACACCAACTGTCAAGCATAGTGGTGGAGGGCTGATGATTTGGGCTTGTTCTGCAGCCACAGAATCTGGGAACCTTGCAGTCATTGAGTCGACCATGAACTCTGTTCAAAAGTATTCTAGAGTGAAATGAGAGGCCATCTGTTTGACAGCTAAAGCTTGGCAGAAATTGGGTCATGCAACAAGACAACAATCCCAAGCACACCAGCAAAGCTACAATAGAAAGGCTGAAAAAGAAAATAATTAAGGTGTAACAGTGGGTCAGTCATTGGTCATTGCAGTCGAGACCTCAAGCTAATTGAAATGCTGTGACCGGACCTTAAGAGAGCTGTGTAACAAATGCCTGCAAATCTAAATTAGCATGTTTTATTTTATGAGAAGTGCATTAATATGTTTTTAAAGTAAGTGGCACACATGGGTGCCGAATAAAGCATTAGTCTTACTCATCTTCAAATAAGACTATCTTTGCCACAATATCAAAAATATTTCTGTGTAACAGTGCAAAGCATTCACCCATACCTTCCCCCAAAGTACAGGAGGGAAGTTTATTCCAAAAGAGGAGAAATGTTAGAACAAATTGTCCTAATCTATAAATAGAGGGCAAGAGGTTTAGATATAACAAGGACGTGTTCAAATATTAAGAGGGTGGTAGATGAGTATAGTGGCCTCCCATCGGAAGTGGTAGGGTCTAATACAGTGAGGAAATTTAAACATGCACAACATAAACATATAGGATTCAATAAGGTTGGCTGAGTAGATGGACCGAAAGATTCTTCACTGTCAAAATACATGGTTTACACCAATTAATAAATCGTGATAATGCTTCATGATACACTGTGGCTACCTTCATAAACAATCTTCACATAGTTTTGAGTCAGTTTTGGTGTATGTTACTCATTCTTTGTGTTTATGTGATATATGAAGCAGTGTGACCTCTGCTGACTATAAAAAGTTACGACATTACAACTAGTCCTGGTCTCATAATTTAACACTTATACATTAGTAGCATGTCATATCCCTTCCACCGAGACCTTTGATGCTGCAATTAACACAACTATACAGTATTATTATATTAACACAACAGACAAAGTCTTGACAAGGCAGGGGAGGGTGTGTGCTTTGGGCAAAATATGGTACTAAAGCCTCATGGTTTTTTTTTTATTGTACATAGTTTTAAAGTTTGTTAATTTGTTCTATTGCATTTTATTATAAATACAAGGTTTTGAGATTTTCCCTTTTAAGAATTATAACACTGGACAAGAACAAACATACTTAATTGCAACGTGGTTTGTCACAGGTTCAATTCTGTCATGAAAATGAAACAAAAATTGTAATAGAGGTCCAGATCTTCCAAGAATGGCACATAAAATATACACATAAAGGGACAGTGTTGTGTCTCATACACGTCCACTATACTGTGCAGGTACTTTAATACGCATTATTTAACCTGTGTGAAGGGTGAAACACTAACATTTACAAGAAGCTACAGCTCCAGAACTGACCATATCTCTGTGGACTGGTTTGACAAGCAGATTTGTTTGGCCGAACACATTTCCTGCAAGCCTAGGAGCTGAGGGAAATACATAAGGGGGTTTCTGCAAGGGGAGATGATCATTTAATTTTAAGAAGGCCAATTTCAATAAGATAAGGGCAGCTTTACAACTTATTGACTGGCAAAAACTCTTCAGGGATAAAAATACTGAGGAAAAATGGAGTATTTTCAAACAAATATTAGAAGGGTACACTTCTCAGTATGTACCACTAGGAAACAAATATAAAAGAAACAAATTGAAACCGATGTGGCTTAGTGGGGCTGTTAAGCAGGAAATTAAAAATAAGAAAATGGCTTTTACAGCATTTAAATCAGACGAATCAGAGGCATCATATATCAGATATAAGGAAGCCAATAAAGCATGCAAAAAGGCGATTCGATGGGCTAAACTAGAAAATGAGAGGGTGATTGCCAAAGAGAGCAAAACTAACCCCAAAAAATTCTTTAAGTACATAAATTCTAAAAAAACAAAGAATGAAAACGTAGGTTCATTAATAACAGAGAGGGGAGTGTTGGTTAAGGAGGACCAGGAAAAAGCAGAAACTTTAAATAACTATTTTTCCTCAGTATATGTTAAGGAGGGACCTATGGCAATGGATATACATAGGACCACTGAGAAAAATTTTCAGTCAAACTGTGAGTGGATGGCCCAGGACAAGGTGCTGGAGCAACTAAAAAAAATTAATGTTAACAAGGCTCCGGGGCCTGACGGTATTCACCCACGAGTACTTAAGGAGCTGTGTCAGGAAATAAGTGAACCTCTGTTTCTAATCTTTCGGGATTCTTTTCTTTCAGGAATTGTACCAGAGGATTGGAGGAAGGCAGATGTGGTTCCTATTTTCAAAAAGGGTTCCAACTCTGTGCCCGGAAATTATAGACCTGTGAGCCTAACTTCCGTTGCTGGGAAAGTATTTGAAGGGCTGTTTAGGGATAATATTCAAGAATTCCTTGGGAAGAATAGTATTATTAGCATAAATCAGCATGGTTTTATGAAACATAGGTCCTGTCAAACTAATTTAATTGCATTCTACGAAGAAGTAAGTAGAAGTGTCGATCAGGGTGTTGCAGTGGATGTAATCTACTTGGATTTTGCCAAGGCGTTTGACACGGTTCCACACAATAGGTTAGTATTCAAACTGAAAGAAATTGGCCTAGATGCAAATTCTTGTTCTTGGGTAGAACATTGGCTTAGAGGTAGAGAACAGAGAGTTGTTATAAATGGTAAATTTTCAAGCTGGTCTAAAGTGGTAAGTGGTGTCCCTCAGGGTTCTGTTTTGGGACCAATTTTATTCAACATATTTATAAATGACCTGGCAATAGGCATTGAAAGTCATGTTTCTGTGTTTGCAGATGACACTAAACTAGGTAAAGTTATACAGGGCGAGCAGGATATTACTGTTCTGCAGAGAGATCTAGATAGACTGGGGGACTGGGCACTCAAATGGCAGATGAAATTCAATGTAGATAAATGTAAAGTTATGCACTTCGGGGTAGCGAATGCACAGGCAACCTACACCCTAAACGGTAGTGAATTAGGGGTAATGACAAATGAGAAGGATTTGGGAATTGTTATAGACAACAAACTAGGCAACAATGTGCAATGTCAGTCTGCGGTTGCTAAGGCCAGTAAGGTATTGTCGTGTATAAAAAGGGGCATCAAGTCGCGGGATGAAGATATAATTTTGCCTCTGTATAAATCAATGGTAAGGCCGCACCTTGAATATGCTGTGCAATTTTGGGCACCTTTTCTAAAGAAGGATATCATAGCACTAGAAAGGGTGCAGAGGCGGGCTACAAAATTAATAAAAGGAATGGAGCACTATAGTTATGAAGAAAGGTTAACTAATTTAAATCTGTTTAGTTTAGAAAAACGTCGCCTCAGAGGGGATATGATAACGTTATATAAATATATTCGGGGCCAATACAAACCATTGTGTGGAAATCTGTTCATAAACAGGACTATGCATAGGACACGTGGTCATGCATTTAGACTGGAAGAAAGGAGATTTAGACTTAAGCAGAGGAAAGGGTTTTTTACAGTAAGGACAATAAGGATGTGGAATTCTCTGCCTGCAGAGGTAGTTTTATCAGAGTCTGTACAGACTTTTAAACTGCAACTGGATGGATACCTGGAAAAACATAATATTCGGGGATATAATCTTTAATTATGGGGAAACAGCTTATTGATCCAAGGAGAAATCTGACTGCCATTTTGGGGTCAAGAAGGAATTTTTTTCCCTGGTTAGTGCAAAATTGGAAAGAGCGAAGCCGGGGTTTTTTGCCTTCTTTTGGATCAACAGCAACAAATTATCAGATATAGGAAAGGCTGAACTTGATGGACGCATGTCTTTTTTCAGCCTATGTAACTATGTAACTATGTATGTAACTATGTAACTAATTTAAAGGGATAACTCAGCCATCATATTCATTAAAGAGCATATGATGGCTGCACTGTCTCTTTAATATTGCCAATGTTTCATAGGTGAGGCAGCAACATATACTGCCCTGGACTAGACATCAGGTAGACCAAGCAAATGTTTATTGAGCTGGTATGCTTGACACCCAAAAATAGTCCAGCCCTGAATGTGCACAAGCCAGATCTTCAATAACAAAGGACACATTCAGGATCAATTAACAAACTGCTACAATTATGAGACGGTGAACTCACATCAAACAAACAATTTTATGTTACTTTTAGAAACGTCACTATCCAAATGGCTCATTCTCTCCACAGCCAAGTAAATCAGAATGTAACATTATTCAAATCATAGAATGTAGCTGTGGAATTCTGCTGCAAGTCACAGCTTATCAATCCAAGTGTCAATTTTTTAGGATTGTGGAACTTGCTCAACTGCTTCCTGATGTACAAATAAATATATACTATAGTCACTTAAGAGCAGTTGGCACGGACAAGTTGACCGTACACACTGGCCTGTGTTTTGTATGCCTGTGTGATGAACATATTAGCTTGCATCAAATCAGAAAGCTTTATATAATGTCTATTCAAATCCCTCTATAATAGAGTCGGCATTATGCAGACTTCATATTTCAGAAACCTTCATCAGATTCGTCATCCCAACCACAACTCTCAACTGGTCCATCATGAGTAAAGTCCACCTCTACATCGTACTGAAAATCTGGGTCATCCTTCTTCTTTCTGTTTTTCTCAAATAGGTCATCCATTATTTGCTTCTTTTTAGCCAGCTCCCTGTCATCTAGTTTATTCAGATCTTCCTCGGGGTCTACAGTTTCGTCCCTTCGAATTCCCTCCAGGGTTGCCTGCAGGCTCTGCCCGTTTAGGTGCCCTTTTAACAGTTTGTAAATTTTTTCCAGCTGCCTCAGAGGGACCATTTCTAAATACTGCCGGTGGCGAGGGTTGTTTTTCAGCTGTTCTGCTGCTCGGCCACAGTCTACAAAGAAAGCACAAGGGATATACATTCATGTTAGTATAGTTTTGTTCGCGGTGTAAATGTGCCATTTGTTTTCTTGCGGGTAGGCTTTGATAACATAGCATCAGGCTGTAAAGGTATTTTGAGCTGCAGGGAAACCCTGGGGTGGATGACCTGGGGGGGTAACGACCCCACAATGTTTAGCACCATCTCATTGACAATTTATTGGCTTCAAGCAACTAATAAGTGGTGTGAAAATGGGACTACAGAGAGGATGCCCTGCTGCAGCTCTTGAAGGTGAGTCACTTTTATTTTTTTCCCAAAAAAAGGTTAGAGAATTTTTTAAGAAGGACTTACAAAGTACATTTGTTTAGGTGATATTGCGCTTCAAATTCACGTTTGAATCGCCCTTACAGTAAATATCCCTTTCTTTTTCATAAAACTGAAGCATTATCTGCTTCTATCTCAAGAAAAGCACTTGTGTTATGAATGCAGTTCAGTAATCTGGACACACTTAGTTACCGTATATGACCAATATGGTGGTATTTAGCCGGTCTATGCAGATAACCACTGATTTGCTAATTCAACTATTAGCAAAAGACCCTATTTTAAAAAGAAGTTACAACGATTTAATATGGCATAGGTTTAAATGACCTCCTTATGTACAAGCTTTACTTTTTGAAACATGTGCTGTCTTCTACCCTTTTCCAATATCTTAGCCTGCCAGCGGTGGGTTTGTGATCCATACTCCTCACAATAACTCTTCAATTCTAAACAAACTGCCCCATAAGGCAATTTATGGCTCTGGAAATCAGCAAACTAGACAAAAAGACAAATATACAAAAAAAGGCCTAGAATCAGTCCCTATGCTTCTCTACACCCCTTAGCTAAATATAAACCCCAAATAGGGCCCATGCATGGACAACACGACTGCAGCTTATGGGAAAAGTCAGGTTTGCTGGGGACAAAGCCTAGCATCAGTGGCGTACCTACCGGGGTCGCAGGGGTCGCGGCTGCGACCGGCCCCGCGGCAGGGGGGGCCCAAGCAAGGCCGCACGAAATCGGGCCCGCCGGCGACAGAGGGCCCAAGCGAAGGGGCGCGCACGAAATCGGGACCCGGTGGAAGGGGGGCCCAAGCCAAGGGGCCGCCCGAAACCGTTTTTTGTGTTTTTTTTTTAAATAAGGCAAGCCGCGCCACGGAGCTGGCGACGGCCGCCTAATCATTGATACAGCGTGAGGGGCGAAAGCTCCGCCCCCTCACGCTCAGAGTGCAGGATCACCGGATCACATAGAGCATGAGGGGTGAAAGCTCCGCCCCCTCATACAGACTGCAGGAGCACTGGATCGTGCCACAAGAGCTGCATGAGGGCTGAAAGCTCCGCCCCATCACACACACTGCTGGAGCTGGAGTACATCCAGTTTGAAAGTCTTCCTCTATCACTCCATCAGCGCTTCATCAGGGCCCCAAAGTGGAAGGAATATTTTATATTTAGGTCAGTACAATAATGTATTTAAAAAAAAAAAATGTATATGGCATTAAATTATTATTTCATTATTATTTCAATTATAAACATAAAAATAAATATATGTGTGTGTCTGTGGAGGGGGACAAAACGCATAAAGTTTTTTTCTTAAAAAAATGGAGATTTCTAGATTTATTTTTATATAGACATAATTGTCTAGACACATATATAAACACTTTTATATAGATTAGACACACAAGTTCACCTCCCCAGTGTCACCTTTGTCCCCATCCAGCTGTTTGGGGACAAAGATGGCAAACCCTACGTGTGTTATCTGGGTGCTGGTCAGGTTCTATGTGGGCAGTGTGGAGGCCAGGGCTGGTTTTGGGGTGTGAGACCTGTGATCTATGCCTATAATTTAGGGTTTTTTTTTATCTATACCTTTAATGCAGAGTTTTTATGTGAATTCTATTTGATCTATATCTGCAATGCTGGGTTTGTGTGTTATTCTGTTGATCTATATCCGCTATGCTATGTTTCCATACATTATTTATGTATTCAAAGAAAAAGGGGCGCATGTACAAAAGGGGCCCTATGTACATGCGCCCCTTTTTCTTTGATTATGCCCTTTGTACATGCGCCCCTTTTTCTTAGATTTTTTTACAGATATGATTCAATATGTAAATTGAATTTGTTGAAAAAAAATTGTTGGGTAAAAATCATGTTTTTTGGGGGGGTGAGGGGGTGGGGGGCCCTTAGCAGATTCTCGCACCCGGGCCCTGAGGCGTCTAGTTACGCCCCTGCCTAGCATGCAAATACAATAAGTCAAGCAGTAGTGGCTGTTTGCGCTGTAATAAATAGTGATAACCCCCCCCCATATCTTCACATCTATGATGAATACGCAGATTTCACCATCACCATTTCCTGTTCTTTTCATTATCATATTAGCCACAGTGCAAGTTTTAGTTGCTGACATTTGCTATTTTTTACCCGTTTCACTCAACTGATCACATTTTATTGTAGTACAATTTATTGAATGCATGTCCCTATGAAATGTAAGCTCCAGCCATCACGTGCACTTTAATGCACATCATAGTTAAGCATCGCCTTTTGTTTTACTTTTTTTTCTTGCACGTAACTGCACGCGGGGATTCATTGAAAACATCTCTATGCATTTTGCTATATTTCCCTGTCCACCGTGCAATTTGTGCAGCAGGGCACATGCACAGGTACTCACTGCCGGACAGCTCCACGAGTACCTGCCCTGTATAATTTAAATGGGGGAGCTCAGCAGCCAAAATGGGTATTAATGACATAGCCCCTAGCTATAGGGTTCAGCAATTATACCACTGATGCTCAGTCCAAGGAATTTGCAAATCTATCAAACAGGTTATTGTGCCGGCATCAGCAGCATGGGGTTTTTTATTTTTTGTAAATTAAAGTTTTTATTGTTTTATGTCACAACATGTAAAATAAAAAAGAAAAAACGGGTTACAGAAATATATTGCGAAACCCTGATGCAGCAGGGTAAATCACAGTGTGACATTATAAAGCAGGAAAACGGCACCACAAAAGAAGAGGCACATCTCCAATAACCAGCTCTTCAAGACCAATTAAATCAGTAGCAATTGAGTAGAGGGGTCCACCAAGTAATGGGACCAGTAGAACCAGGTCTGTCTGTGCCGCTCACCCAACCGATTAGAGCAGGCCACTAACTCTTCCAAAGCCCGCACATTCTCAACCCTCATCACCCCGAGGGTGGGGTAACTGTACCCCAATGCCAGGGGATCAAGGCTTTAGCCTCATTCAGCAAATGCCTAACCACCGACTATTTATACACAGCAATGAACAGGGAGGTATGATGTAACAAACAAGTGAGGGGGGATTTAACACAAAGGAGCGATCAGGCAGCAGGGGGGTGTTGGGTCAGGTCCCCACACTTGTGTGGGGACCCAATCAACACTCAACCACCTTCCTGAAGCTGCCTGTGGCAGCTGAAAACACGATTGCTGGTTTCCCTGCAATCGTGTTTTCAGCCAACAGGATCACTCCGTGGGAGGGATCTCAGGCTCGAGGGAGGGGGTCGGAGTGGCTGTGCTGTCTGCCTAGACTTCTGGGCAGACAGCAGCAGCAGCGCCCCTGTGGGGTGACTCAGCCTCTTACATCCACAATTTTTTGTGGATGTAAGAGGCTGACAAATACCTAGGCGCCAATTCTCTGTCGCCATGGCGACCAGGCGGCTGGCATTTGTCGAGCCCTGATTTACCTAATTGTCAGACCTCCTAAAGAACAGATGATTCTTATTATGTCCCGATACCTAAAACCACAGAATTTACTTTCTTTTTCACACGGCTACATACACCCGTTCCAGTGTGATAGCCCAATCATAAATAACTATCATGTATCATTCTGAAAACACAGATCCCACCTGAAAACTTGGAGAAGTTTCTGATGGGCATGACACGCTGGCGAGCTTTTCCGGTCATCTCATCTTCATACACCAGGATGATAGCAGGGGACTGAAAGCGTACCCCGCACTTTCTTGCCCTGTAGCTCATGTTGTCCCACACAGTGACCATTGGATTCTGCCAACAGAAGAATGTCAACAGTTACAGGGATTTAGAGAACTTAAGACACATTTGCTGAATGCGTTTAATTGAACGGCAGCAGAATGTAACTCTGAGACTTAATGAATAAATGCTGGCTTAATATTTGATACTTTTAAAGTAAGGAACTAAGAGCATCACAAGGTCGGCGACAGTTGATAAACTAAACAAACTACTGGTATATTCACTAAGCCGTGAGATTGCTGGAAAGCTGAGCAGCCGCAGCTTGATATCATCTTCTTGATATCAACCATGATTTTCACTGAATAACACTAATCAGTTAACATTCACCAAACGTACAAAGATAGAATCTGCCAGCACGTAAGAACCTTTCGGCCCGTCTAGTGTGCCCTCTTCTCCTGGTTTAAAGACGCAGACCTTAATCAGTTCTTGGCCTCGTCTCAGATTCAGGATAGATATGTGTCAATCACATGCATTTTTAGATTGCCTTACTGTGTTAACCTATACCATCTCTACTAGGGGGCTGTTCTACTTATCCACCACCCTCTCCTCATATAATATATATTGTGATCTTTTAGTGTTGGTCAAACTTCGCTGAAAAACCATCTAATTACCCCAAACCTGTAAAAAATAAAATAAAGCTTGTTTTGGGATTAGGGCTGACACCCTCATGGCCAAGAAAGGTTCTACCAGGGGCAAAAAATGACCCTCTGGAATCCCATTGAAGTTTCTTTAGGAACATTCACTATTTGACCATTAAAAGCCATCTCTCAGTACCTGATTAGGAGTCTTTGCTGAGAATCCCCCCCCCAGGAGTGAAATGCTGTTATACAAACAAATTTAGCTCGCAGTTACCAACCCCAAACGAATCTACCACTGTCGAGAGGGTTCATATTTCCACGGTAACTATATTCTCCCAAAATTTTCAGTAAACGATTAAAAACAATGCCGCGCTACTCACCTGAAGAGAAGAAAAAAAGCTGCTGCCATGGTAACAGCAAAGAGGACCCTGACCGGGGTTGTCTTAAAAACTGCCTGAAGCTTCCAAAAAAAAATGGTTACCGTTTGATTAAAGTATATGTGTTTTCTTTTTTTTCTTTATAAGCAACAGCTTCTCTCTGTGTATATACATATATATATATATTTAAAGTCGTGATTTAGACACTAACCATATTGTATTTGAACAGGAAGTTCTAAGGACGACTAAACCATGAGGCCCTTTTTTTCAACGGCAAGTGGAACGCGGAAGTACCGGAACTACATTGGTTCCAGTGTATATTGACAGATGGGGTGCAATGATACGCAACCGTAAAACATTGTAAGCGCCAAATAAGAATAATTCGGCTGGGAATTGAAGGAAATAAAAGCAGAGTAATGCACAGTTCTGTCCGTTTCTGGGTTGCATGGCAGTCAAGTAAATGAGGTACACTGCAGAGACGGCATCGCTTTATTATGTCTACAGTACTTTTTGTATGCCAGCAACAAAAATAACGATTGTGTAGATTCTGCTACCGGTGTTAGTGATTGTAATTATTACCGGTTTATTAACGAAAGCTGTATACTTAAGCAGACAGCAGATACGCATGATACCACATAATATATATTTAGAGTCATTGCAAAGCACTAAATCACATCCACCAAGGGATTCTGGGTAGGTTTATGCAAATCGGTGCTTTGTCCTTAATGGGACTCCTCCATTGGTTGGATACTGGCTTACTGTTTTAATTCACAGTTATGCACATCTGCCCCAGGCTTGCCATTCTGCCCCCCCCATAGTTTTAGGTTAGGATATCTTGTTCTGTCATAGACAATCTATGCAGCAATGGATTGCACGCCTGGATCCCAGTGTGTATTCCCAGCCACCAACTTCCATGCTCTCAACACACTTGATTACTTACAATTATTTTAATGACTGGCGCATCAGCTAGTTTGGAAATAACACTGAAGTCTTACATTGAAACTGTTGTTGGGTCAACACAGAAAGGCATGTAAAGTGACATGAAAGTTTGGGACCTTGGAGGTCCCTTCCTTATTTCCTGTTTTAGGGACCGGCGAGCGGCAGGGGTATTGCAGGTTACAACTGTATGCAGTGACAATTATAATTGCCAGTGAGCAGCATTCTGCAGGCAATTGGCCTCCTATATACAATTTCTTACAAGGATTATATTCACATAAATGTACACAAAGCTCCCCGGGAAAATGTTACCGCTTGTTGGTACAGGTTTCTAGTTACGTCCAGTCGGCAATATTCCCTATAATGGTTGTAGTGCCTGAGTAGTCTGAATAACACATGTATATAGATTGGTGGACCAAATAAGGCTTTTTATAGCAGGAGAAAATTAGCACATTTATAGGGGCGGAATGCCTCTTATCTGCCTATGTAAACAATAGGTTATTCTGTTACGTAATATATGGCTTATAGGGTCATAGTGATGGTGTGGATGGTATATGGGACAACATAAAAAAATATCCCACTCCACACTATACAAATTGTGTATTTATTATTATTATTATTATTTTTTTTTTTTACAGTGACGGAGGATAAATGATAATGCAGGAGCGGCAAGATATTTTCACTTTCATATGGATTTCCTTGTTCTTCGTAGCAAACGATTCAGGTAGCATCTGCACAGGGTCCTCATATATTTACCTTTTTGCCGTAGCTGTAATCTTGTTGTTCATTTATATGTTTTGTACATTTACAGTTGCAGAAAGTTCCTGTCCTGTCCAGATTGTTACGAGGGAAATTCTAAACAGAGGATTTCACAGGTAAGCTGATTTGGACAGGTAGACATCACTAGATTCCTGTTGCTGCTTCCCTGGGTCATACATGCGCAGACACACACGTCTCGTGCAATCAGCCTTCATCAGGGGTTTGTGTTGACACGTACAAGATTTTGCAGATCCATGTTCCATTGACTGGCATATTATCCAGAACGTGATGGTATGTTTAAAACAATAAATAATAATTATAGTTCAAGCCTATATGGGCAGATACAGTTATCAAGCTGTAGATAGATAAAAAGAATACATCTTTTTGATGTGGTCGAGGAGACTTTCCTCCTTGTTAATATGGGTGTTTATGCCTTTGTCACGAATATGTTTTATTTGAATAAAATCATTTATTTAAATCAGCTTTAATGTGGCTTTTACACCACATGTCCCTCTAGCTGTGAACCAGAAGAATTGCTATGTGGGTCTCAGTTTGTGAACACAGGAAACCTTTGTTTATCCACAATTAGTATGATTTAAGAGTGATGCTTTACGGGGTGATACATCCATGGATCTCATTATGTCCTGTCCACTTAAAAATATGCTTTGAATAGAAATAATATTCAGGCAAGTTAAACCAAGCACGCATTGATGACATCACTAACCAAATGTGTTGTCTAAATACAAACAAATAATTATCTCTTAGTTTTATAACACCAACAATGTATGCAGTGCTTAAAATAGGCAAAATGATACTCTAGGTATCTGTATGTATAACTGTCTGGGCATTTTCTGTTTCAACTTTATAAATGAATGAAGAAGAGACCAAGATAGTCTCGAAAACCTGCAGTCCAAGGCTAGCTAAAAAGTGTGTTCTCTGTATTTAATTTTGTTAAGAAAATCCTTTGTATCCTTGACGACCCTTTCACAAATTATGGTTGTAAGTTCTCATGTATAAATATCGCTAGGGGCTAAAGTCAGTCCCCCTTATTATGGTCTCCCTGCTCAGGTAAGCCCACCCTTATTCCCCAAAGAACATAATAGCAACAATTTTGCTACCAACACCTGTGACCGGACCATGAACTACTGACCCCGGTCAAAGGGGCAGCAGTCATGTTCCCCCTTCCTAACTGTCCAGGGGGGCCCCTTCCCCACTCAGCATTCAGTTGGATATTCGTGAAAACTTATAAATGTTTCCTATCACCTTGCACTTTTTGCATCTGTGTAGATGATTTTTTGTAAATTGCATGTCAGTAGATGTGTATTTTAATTTTAGATCCGTTTTAATGAGGATATGTCACTTTTTTAATGCACGTTGGTGTTGAATTTTGCATTTTTTACTTACCTGCCTCGTTTCCTCTTGCTTTGCCTGGCTCTACTAAAAGCAAAACGTGAAATAAAGGGTGACTCTGCTCACATGGTTAAGGGTGTTGTTCCACCTAGGAGGCCTCTTAAGATAAACCTAAAAGAAACCTATCTGACAATTAGTTTTTTCTCCTTAGTGCTCCCTGTCATTGAAATGCTACAGTTGCCTAAAATGAGTACTGACATTCGTCCAAAGCCCTACCCTGTGTATCACAATCTGGCAGCCTACCGTCAGTCCCACGTGTTATGTCATGTTCATGCATGTGAAACACCATCATACACATCGACGGGGAGTGAGTTATGATGTGTAATGGGTGTGAGGGAGTGTGGTGTTTGTGAGATGGGGGAGTGAGGTGCTGTGATGTCAAGAGATTATGAGAGCAGACAGGTTTCAGAGGCCAAAATGTTTTCGCTGCAAAAAGTACTGCAAAACTCGATGCTATTTAAAAAAAAAAATTAAAAGGAATACATAAATTTCAGATATATATATTTAACTAAAATGCATATTGAATTTTGCATCCATTTGGTATGCACCCCCATTGATGGGAATAAGAGCAGCCAATCGAATGTGTGCTTGCTTAATGCTGAAATCAAAATAATCTTAATTTCTCAAGACAAATAGCAAAATACATGCACTAATTTTATGCAGTAAATGCATTTGAGTCTATGAAAAAGGGACTCCAAAATAGGCTTAACCCACCCCAAACACAATGAATAGTAAGAAAACATTAGCACTCACATATACTTTTATAAATATATTTATTTTCGCCCAGGGGAAAACGTGTGCAGTCCCCAGTACTCAAATGTAGGGCCTAATGATTTTTATTGTATGTTATTAGGGATTTGGTAACAAGACTGGATCTTGGTGGTTTTGCAGAACAGGTGAACAGCTGCCGTGTCCTCTTCCGACAGAATATTCCATCTGCTCTATTTTTGGATCCATACCAGCTTTCCTCTCTGCGGCAGCACAATCAATCTGAGGTAGACACGTGTTTCTGGTTATATCTTGGGAAGGTTCAGTAATACGTATACGTGTATGTAATATATATATAAAACCCTGAAAAGCCATAAGAATTATTCGAAGTTTAGGGAGATTAAATCAACAGTTTGAAAAGTGAAGACTGCTTTCCAGGCTAGCAGAGAATTCCAAACCACCAAAAGAATGAAATAGCATATGGTTTTAAGATATATAAATATATTAATGACGTGGAAATTGCTTTCTGCAGGTTATTTTGCTGGCAGCAGTAGACTTGGAAGCACCCGAGTATCTGGCTACAGGGCAAACTGCACTCATTTATGCTAAACCTGACCCAGCATGCATGCATTGCTTTATATCCATCATTCCAATCCACGCTCGATATCACCGTCCGTCTGCTGTCTCACACGACGAATCTTTCACTTTGCAGAACCCTCAACTACTGATATTCTGCAGCAAAGGTAAATTTACCCTAAAGGGAAAACGTATTGATAACTAGTGTTATACACATTACCATTTCTCGATTATTGGACTTTATATGAAATCATTTTACCAAATCAATGTTGATTCATCCAAGGAAACAAGCATTCTCTGCAGCGCAAGTGCAATATTTGGGTGCAGCCCATCTTGTCTTTGAAGACAAAAGTCTTATCTACGTACATAGGCAGCAAGATGCTCTCATTATTGAGTTACACTAAACGAGCTCAGAGGCTTAGTTCTATTAAATCTTAAAGAGATCGTAATCTCACTGGTTTTACCTTTTAGATACTACTCTGGAAACATTTTATTATTGCAGAACTCTACCGGGTGCTGTTTTGTGCCTTTTGCTACAAACGATGCAGCAAAATATCGTATATCTATCTCTCGTGTGCTCCAGTGAAGTATTTTTGGGATCTCACAAGATTAATGATGCAAATTGCATCTTATTACGTCAATGTTTTGGTTCTCTTCACATACATATGCAGAAAAGGGTCCAAAACATCTTAAAATTGCTTCACTAAGGTCCTCTGAAGACGTACCCTAGGTAATCATGTCAAACAGCGGCACTTGCAGCACCATACTATGAAATTATTCAGGAATACAGGAATTTAATGGTGTCAGAAAACTTATTTGGTGACTGAGACGTTTGTGCCTCCTCCACTTGGGCTCTCCCAGAGATGCGTGTGGCATTACATAGACGTAGGGAATATAAGCGTAATTATAGTAGATAATGTAAGTTACACAGCCCAGTGGGTTTTTGATTTGTCATTAACTCCTAATTAGTTTTTTTATTAACATTTTTATTTTACTGTGCCTGTAAGTATAGCATATGTTACAGATTCCCCTCACAGTGGCTGCTCTGATTACCCTGTGGTTGAAGCTCCTTGCGGAGTAGAGAGTGCCAATACTTGTGGGTGGCTGGATGTACCTTACATTCCAGTAAGTATCAATTACCAAGCATTCCGGGAACTGCATATTGTTTTGTTTATAGGACACGATATCTGTCATTTGTAAACTATAAATGTAACATAGATGAAAACGCACTTTGAGTGCATTTTATGATCACTGCGTGAACCTGTAAATGTATATGTCTTTATATATTTAATTACCTTACAGTGGATAAATAATCCTTTACACCTACTGTTGCTGTGTATGCAGCCTTTAGTGACCAGGGCAGATCTACTGCTTTAGTATTTATACCCTCTAAGCACCCAACCCAATACTTCTGCTGCCACCTGCTTGTTTTCTGCTTACAACCCTTTTTCAACTGTTGCATGGAGAGTAATATTTGTATTTTTTTCACACAGGTCCCAAAGAAATTATTATTAGAAGTGCCAGTAGGGATGACACAACATCAGCCAGTAGTGTGTACTGTTACAATAGCAGTGACTCTGATGTGCACCTGGATGATACTTATAGCTGTGTACAAGCACAGCCATTTATTAGTAAAGCCATCTGTCTGAAGTTCATTCACTAAAACCGTTTTGTGGAGCACCCACTTGCAATATTGTACTGGATAGCTTTTTTCCTTACATTTAAACAATAATTGTAAAAACGCATTTTGTGTTTACTCTGGTTATCTTTGTCTAATATTAGTTTGATAATCTGAAACATGCTATGACAAATATGCAAAAATAGGAGAAATTAGAATCAAAGTACTGTACAGAAAACCGTACTCCAAAATAATGGAATTACCCCACCTTTACATCTTTGGCAGGAGGCAAGCCATCAGTTCCCTCCAAAAGCCCCAGTGACGGAAGGTTCCATCACATTTCTCCCCCGTGCCGCCTGCATTCCCTCCCTGGTGCTGCCTTGGGGAGATGAGCCAGCTACGCCATCTTCCGGGCCCTCACTCAGCTGCTCGGGAGTGATGTGGCCTACATCCCCTCCCAGGTGCTGCCGCTGGGGAGATAGGCAGGCTGACATATCCTCCTGGATCTCTGCAGCCTTAACAGGTGCTGAGCAAGAGGCCTGTGGTGCTCTGCCCTGTTGCCAGCGCTTCAGCTGGGGCTAAGGGATCTTCTAGTTTGGCCTGCTGTTGGGGAGGTAGGATGGCTTCCCCCACTCCCATCTGGTGCTGGGGAGGGAGGACACGTTCCTCTGCTCCCGGAATTGTGAGCTGCCGCCGGGGAGATGGGTTGGCTGCCGCATCTCCCTGGATCCCTGTAGCAGGTGCAGGGCAGAGGCCAGAAGTGCCCTGCCCTGTTGCTGGCGCTTCAGCTTGGACTAGGGAATCCACCAACTCCGGTTTCATGGAGAGGCCGCCTTCCGGCAAATGCAAGTACTCCAGGTACCATTTCAAATCAGCTGCCAGGGTCAGATCCTGGGAAAGCAGCAGCATTTCCTCGCGGTTTCCGTACAGGTCCCAGCATCTACAGCTTTAAGAACTACCAAAGTCACCCTCTTCTACAAAAGCCTCCAAATCCGTTACTTATACTGTATGAAAGCTGACGCCATTTTGTCAGTAGCAGTTACAGACTGATGAGAGTGTGAGACAGCAACAGCTTAGCAGAGGCTGACATTAATGACCGCCAGTCCATTATAGATTGGTGCAGAAAATGTACCGTTGTGGGGTGGATTGAAGAAGCTGTAGTGACTACTGGAGTTTAATACAGGGACTGCAGCATTTCTTTTTCATTTGTTGCCCATTTATGCTACTAGCTGAACCTCTAACTTGTGGACAGGTTTTTTTTTTTTTTAACCCCTTGACTGCTAACGACGGCATGGTGCCGTCACTAGCACTATCTTACCTTAATGGAGGTCTGTGGACCCCCATCACCACCTATCCCGGCGATCTGCCACTCATATTGAAGGGCATCACTGGGACCACCCGATCCGGCGCGTAATGACGCGATGACGTCACCGCGCAACTTTATTGAAAACTGACAATTGTCAGTTAAAGCGGTATGGGGGCATGCTGCTTAGATGCCTGTATCTCAGGCATCTAAGCAGCTACAGACCCCCAACATATACCGTTGGAAAGGTAATCGCCTCACCTTTCCAACGGTATACTGCTTGTAAAAAAAGAATAAAAAATATTAAGTAAAAAAAATAAAAATGTACAAAAAAAGTAAAAAAAATGATTTGGGGGTCTCTAAAGGCAGATAAATAAAGATCAAAATTGCCTAGAGACCCCCAAATTAAATTATCTAAACATAAACTGGTTTAACTTTAAAAAAAAAAAAGTTTAAGTATTCTAGCTAAATGATCACTGTGGTAGCCAATGTTACCACAGTGATCATATAGCTATGAAAAAGTCGATACTAAATTTTAACCCCATGATCCCTTTGATCATGGGGTTAAATTTAGCCAATGGTAGAGGAAGGCAATTTTTGAAATCCTGATGAACTGCAAATATTATTAGCCTGTAGTACATACGTTAACCATGTCATCCCTGGAGCCCCTTGCATTTTTACTGCATAACTTATTTTTGCTGTAAAAGTGATTTTTTTTCTCCCTTTACGATCATTTGGGATTGTAAGGGGAAAGAATGGTGTGTGTGCTTCTGTGAGTGAATGTATGGAAAGTATGGTGTGTGCTTCTACGAGTGAACGGAGATATGAAAAGCGTGTGAATGATCAGTAATTAGGGTTGAAGCCTTGACGTGGCATTACTGCTCACGTAAGAAGTTAAATTATGGCACAAAAAGTACATATTTTCAAAAACTACACCCCTCGGCGCATCAAATGAGGGGCTGCATGTGTTTCTAGGACAAACCTGGAGTGCGCAAGACACAAATGAACATGTCGCTATGGTTAGAAAAAACATATTTTCTAGCCAAAGCGACATATTCCATCATTATTTGTGCACTCAACTTTTGTCCTAGAAATACATGTAACCCCTCATTTGAAGCTCCAAGGGGTGTAGTTTCTTGAAATGTGTACTTTATGTACCCTATTACCCCCAGATGTCTAGACCACTTTATCTTCAGATATGGCAGATTGGAGAATCTTGTTAAAAAATTGTCTTAAAACATTTAGGGGTGATGGCTGCATTTAGACAGCTCTAGACAGCTGGGAAGTTTAATTATGGTACATAAAGTATATATTTTCAGAAACTACACCCCTTGGCGCATCAAATGAGGGGCTGCATGTGTTTCTAGGACAAACCTGGAGTGCGCAAGACATAAATGAACTTGTCGCTTTTAATTTTATTTTTTTTAATTTATTTTTAGTGTGATATTCACTTATTTGTTGTGCACGTCAGATTTGTGATACAAATACAAATAAGACCTCATTTGCTGCGGCTGGGGGTGTAGTTTCTAAAAATATATAGTTTTGTTGGCATATTTTAACATCCCGGGCAGCTAGACCTGTTTAATTGACGCAGCCATGCATTAAATTTAAAGATGAATTTTGTGATAGTCTAATAAATTTAACTTTTAGCAATAAAATATTAGAAAAACACAGTCTACTGTTCTCAATGTCTGTTTATTTTAGACCGGTTACCTACTACAAATATTTAGCAACACAGCTTTTGATATTAGGGTTTAGAAAAATAACATTACAAACTAGTTTTTATTGAGTTGGAAGTGAAAAATTACACTTTTTTTCCCATTTTTGGCTGTATTTTGCAAACCTAATGAGACATACACATATAAAAATGGTATATTTGGAATCTGCTGGGTGTGCTGAAAAAAACAAATATATGGTTTGTACAGTTTATTTTACTTTAGAAATTTACTTTGAAACGCGTTTAAACGTGAGATGCACCAAAATGCCGAAAACCAGCTTAGCACCAGGGTGGGAAATGGCTTAGCAGCCAAGGGGTTAAATTATAATTTTCTTTCTATTATTCTTCATTGACAAATATTGGTGACAAAACCAGACATTATAAAATGTATAATATGTAATATTGTATAAATTCAGTCCTGCTCCATTGGGCTGCATGTGCCTAGCATCTGCAAGTGTGTGCCTGCCCAGGCCCTTACTCCTACTGCACCACCTGTTTAACCGTCCTTACTCCGGGGGGGAACATTTATTGTGTATTCCTATAATATTGTGAAAATTCAGTCCTGCTTCACAGGGCTGTATATCATCTGCCAATGTCTGCCTGCCCAAGCCCAGTGCTCTACTGCCACTGCCACAGATGCACCTCTTTGACCATCCCACTGGTAACACCCCCCCCCCCCCAACGTACCCGAACTTTGTCCAAGAGGAGCGGCCGGAAATTAAATTTGTTGCCTGATATAAATGAATGTGGAAGAAACAAAAGAAAATTCTGTCCGAAGCGATTTTGCTCGTCGTGCGCAAGTCTAATCTTTAACCCCTTAATGACCTTTGCCGGTTCAGGACCGTCACGGAAAAACGGTCACTTAACGACCTTTGACGGTCTTGAACCATCAAAAAATTAAATAAGCTTAGAAAGTGATCAACGATCACTTTCTTCGCTTAAACGGCGTTGCTGTAACATTCAGTAACGCCGAGATCGGCATCGTGGGCCATATCTGGCTCCTCCCCGGGGCGTCAACATCCGCCATACATTGTATGGTGGCGGATGCCCTTTTTAAAAGTGTTTAGGAGGCGATCAACAATCACCTCCTAAACTTAAATGGTGTCGCTGGAATGCCTCGATCAGGAGGCATTCAGGGACACCAAACGCTTACCTCAAGACGGGTTGTGACCACTCCGGAGAGCGGTCACAGCCGCCACTGCCCGTGATCTTCACCATCAGCAAGATGGCGGCCGCCCTGTAAAAAAAACAATCAAGTTTTAAAAGTTCGCTTCAAAGATATTCCATAGAGGAGATGGAGGCAGAATGACCAGATGCTAAAAGTCTGTGTTGCCTCAAAAGTAGCCTTTTACCAGCCAAACAATCTGACAAACCCATGCATGTGGGGTATCGCTGTACTCAGGAGATGTTCCTGAACACATATTGGGGTGTTGTTTGACAGTGACATATACCAGAACCTGTATATCTATAACTAAAGTACAATTTGTGTGGAAAAAAATTTAAAAAATTACTATTACAAAGTTTGACAAAGTGTAGTTGTATAATTGGTGCATGGAAAGGGTTAAAATAACAGCATTTGGAATACCCTGGGGTGTCTAGTTTTCAAAAATATATGGTTTGAATGGGTTAAATTGAGTTAACCGGCTTCAAAGATGTTCCAAAGAGGAGATGGAGGCAGAATGACCAGATTTGTTAAAAAAGATTTGGAAATCATAAAACGCTGCTTGTACTTATTGCCCTATAACTTACAAAAAACAGCAAAAAAACATAAAAACATTGGGTATTTCTAAACTCAGGACAAGTAGTAGAATCTATTTAGCTAGTTTTTTTACTTGCTTTTTTAGGTGAGTAAAAGATTTTTCAAATAAAAGTCATAAAATGTGTTTTTTTTCAATTTTTCACCATGTTTTTTTTATTTTTTTTATAGTAAATAAGATGATACGATCAAAATAATGGTATCTGAAGAAAGCCCATCTTGTCCTGAAAAAAACAATATATAACATGTGGGGGTACACTAAATGGGTGAGGAGAAAATTACAGCGGAACACAAGCACCGCAAAAGTGTTAAAACAGCCTCGGCCCCACAGGGTACAACAAGAAAAAATGAGCCCGGTCCTTAAGGGGTTAATTTAGACCAGAGCTGGGGCCGCTAACCTTTCTTCTTGACAGCCACGCTAAAGAAGAATCCACGTTAACATTTTCTGCAAGGACTTTAACCCATTCCGGACTGGAGGAATTTCATACCCTGTTTGTTAACCCGTTAGTCACCTTTTCCATACTTGATTTACTTACAAAAATAAATGTTTTCTTACGGGGCAAGAGTCTTTTAAAATCAGGGAAACGCATAAAACATAATTACCAGTGATAAGTAAAAAAAAAAATAAAAAAACATTTTTAGCAATTTCACTTCCCTTACAAAAGGGATGCCACGGAATTTTTAGGCGCACACAGGTATATGCATTAACGTGACGGCTGAAGCGTTCCATTAGTTATGCATTACACAGGGTCGCTCATCCTACTGAGCAGTACAAACTAGTGCCCCAAACCTTCCGCATGCAGCGTACTACCAACTCTGCGGACTCCACCGGTTATATGTATAAAATAAGAACAACTCAATTAAACATGACCCAACACCGCAATGTATTCAACCTTTTCAACGACGCGCTTCCTTTTCCCGCCACCCCTCACATCTAGCCCCGCCCACCGGCAAAGCTCGCGCAAGCCAAGCGACTTCCTGTAAGGTACACACCCTCTGTCGCGCGCGTTACGTCCACGCGCCTTCTCGTTAGTCCATGCCCTCTAGTTGGATGAGCGGTGGCGGGTGGGGCTCTGTATGTCACGCAGCTGGAGGCTAAGAGGGGGAGGAGGTGTGGCAACCCGGAACCGGAAAGGGTGAGGAGTAGGAGTAGGTGGAGCTGAAGCAACCGAGAAAGGGTGCCTGGAAAAAGAGTAACAGGGAGCCGGCACTGGTGGGGGCAGGAGTGCAGGCCGTAACACGTCATTACAGCACCGGGTAATTATACTCCGTTCTTCGCTCTGTTTCTATAAGTATGTAGCGTAAACCTCTCTGTGCATGTGACACGTTTGTGCTTTGGGAGGGTAAGCGGCTTAATAGGGGGACTCATAATTTAGTCCATCCAGACCCCCCCCCCCCACCGGGGGAAACGTGTTAACGGCATATTGTACCGAGTAGCACAGAATGCTTGGGTTATGATATGAAGAGATACGCCTTTCATTGGCGTGATACAGCTGATTGTTTCCTGGTAGGGCTCGTGAAATCATCTGCAGGCTTCTAAAACGTAAAAGGCTTCCATTATTTGTCATCTCTGTTTGCCTTATATATATATATATAAAAAAAAATCAGTTAGGCAACTAAATTGTTCCTGCATTTGTACTTTCCAGTACAGGTACAAGTAATTCTAGGTGCAGTTTCCCCCCACAGGGGCATTTTGTCAGAGGAAGAAAACGTATAGGGAAGTTGCTGTGTGTACAGTAGGCCTCCCTTTGTATTGTGTCTTAGATCAGGGTGTTGGGGAACAAAGTATAGAATTTAAATTTTTGGTTATTTATCATTCTTTGCATTCGCTGCCGATACCTGCAAATAATTGAGTGGCTGCTGACCTGAGCTGCGATGTCTTGATGGATCAGAAAATATTGAGCAAGTACTTGCCAATAATTTTACTTAACGTATGATGTAAGCGGCGTGGGACATTTGAATGAAAGAGTGTTCTTCTTGCTAGTAAGCGATCATTTCCGTGTCAGGCATCCTGGGTTCTATGTAAATATTCGTTGTGTGTGTATAGCAGCTGATTCCCCATCGCTCTAAAACATAGTGACACAACATAGCACCTACGTAGTTTTAGCTGACTTATTCCGTTCTGTCTTTATCCATTTTAGGGTTACTTGGCCAAAAAAAAGTTGTGATCTATCAAAATAAACCATATAATGTTTAACTCTTAAAAGATTACAATCCTTGCGCCCTCAACCTCCCCCCCCCTTATTGGCAAGTCAGGTTGTTTTCTACTGATTTGGCTTTGGTTGGGCAGCGCGCCCTGTGCGTTGCTATCGTTTCCATGACCAAACTGGTCTTTAATACCTTACACAGCTGTTATTAAAAATGTGTCCCGTTTGTCTCAGAAGTGCTGTTTGCATAGGTTAATACTTTAGTATGCTTGTTGTGGATGGTATGGAAATTAACTTAAACCGGAATCATTTAAATATCGTGATAGGTGGGTGAGGGCCTACGTAGATACCCCTGTAGTCTGTGTGAAGAGACAGCAGCTTTGTATATGTTGGTTTTTAACTGAACTCTCTGCAATTTGAGGCGTGTTTGTGCTCGTCTTTCACATTGTGCTGTGAATTCCACCTGCCTCTACGATCTGTAGTTGCCTGCAGGCACAGATTTTTCTTTCTTCATCTGCTTTGTGATTTTTGAATGTGGAGCGGTGTGGAAGTTGATGAGCGTCTGCGCGAGGTTGTTGCTGTATTTACCCAGTGCCACGTTCATGCTAGGATCTGTGTAAATTCCTATACACACACTGATTATTTTTCCCAATCATAATATGTTAGCTGGAAAGCATATGGAAATACATTATATTATACACACACGCTTTGCTTTCTGTTTTGTTTTTTTTGTGTGAACAAGTATTTTTGTATCCCAGTTTTTAAACCTACCAAAACTTTGGCCCGAGCCGTACATCCTGTAGTCATGGTGTGTTTATTATGAATCCTGATGCCTTGACTTAAGAGTTGTGTTGAATTCTAGGGTGGAACAAATTCGTAAAGATAAAGCTTCAAAGTTATCAGTTATGTCAATAGGAAAATGTTAGGAGGCAGTGACTACCACAATTTAGTTTTTTTTTTTTCTGCCTCCAGCCCCGATTCTAATATTATGTCCATTATATGTTTATATATCCTGCAGAATGTAATACAACTTGCTGCTTCTAAGCTAGTCGTGGGAGGTGTTTTGTTTTTGTTTTTCTTTATCGCTTGCTGAATTAAAACATTTTTTTAAAAAATCCCCACAAATGAATTCTGCTTGCGCTGTAGTTACCGTATATGTATAAGATCCAGCGGATGTGGAGATGCAACATTGTAGGCATTCTTTGAAACGCAATACAACTCTTATTTTTATAAACGGGCACCGATGTAAATGCTGGTCATTAAATGGGATGTTCACTGTTCCTTAATGTTTTCTGCCTGATTGCATGATCCCCTGGACCTCCATCTATGTGAACATGTGTTAGTGGAGGGTTGCCAGGTAATGATCTCTTTGAGAGACCATGCATGCGTTTATTTTGAAAGGGTTTTAGAGAACAATACTTTAAGCTCATGTTTTTCCTCCCCTGTCTGTGCTGACTGCAAAATTGAAGAGAACTTGAAGCAAACAACTGATGGGTTCTGTGATTATTCTGAATGGACCTTAGTGGGTACAATGCTGATACTTCATGTTCATTGCAGAAGAAAGACCTTGCCAGATTAATTTTAGTGGGACTTTGCAGTTAAAGGAGTACTACAGTCCTACACTTTTCTCTTCCCAATACGATGTTTCATTTATTTTAAATGTTGATGGACTGCATGAAGCATCTACAGTGCCCTCTACTAATAGTACACTTGGTAAATAGGAGCAGAGAATGCTGTGAAAAATGGTCTTTAACTCGCCACAAGCTTCAAGAAAAAAAGCCTCTACTCTCATCCAAATGTAACTGTCTTCAGCCAGACACTACTGGAACTTCAAATGGGATCTGGTTCTATGGTCAGATGAAACCAAAAAAATAGCATTTTTGTCAATAAATATCAGAGGTGGGTTTAGCATACAGAGATGTATAAAAAGTACTTTATGCCTGTGGTTAAGTATGGGGTGGCTCTTTAATATTTTGGGGGTGTCCTCTGCCAGAAGACCTGAACCCCATAGAAAACCTGTGGGTGAACTGAAGAGGAACATCCAGCGTCGACCTCAAACTTTGAAGAATCTGGAGAGATTCTGTATGGAGGAATGAACTCGGATCGCTTGGCGTGCATTCTCCAACCTCATCAGGCATAGTAGCAGACCCAGAGCTGCTGTTATGGCAGAGAGAGATGTACATGTGTATATCTTGAGAAAAAAGGGTTAAGCAATAAAGACAAGTTTTTTTTTTCTCTGCTCATATTTACCAAGGGTGTTAATATTAGTGGAGGGCACTATAGCTGCATTCAACAGCATTTGCAGAAATCTGTGGGATCTGTTAACTGGCTCAGACCTCATTGATTTCCATGTTCCATTATTGCTCTTCTTCTAGCTCTAGTGTTTTTATTGCTAGCTTCCCATTGCAAATAGGATTCCAAATTATTTTTTTAACAGTTCTGGGTTGTGCCATATATCTTATTTGGATTTGCCTAATGCTTATACTACCCCCTTAATTTTAGGTGGAAGGGTTTTCTATCACCTTTACCCACCATAAGTTTTGTTGTTGGTATATCTTGTGCTTCCCCAGTATCACAACCTCATGCTGGCGAGTCCCATTGAGGGCGAAACAGCTGTCCATGAGTGGTGATCTGGCTACTGCACCTCTTACCTGAGTTTTGTCTAAAGGCTGTCTTGTACAGCAGGCAATTACTTTTAAGGGATCCATGTATAAAGTGGATATAGAGGCAAAAGGTGATCGTTTGACCTTATTTGCATGCGCCTACCCAGAATCCCTTGTGGTTGTGGCAGCACCATGAGATTTCTGAGGGGAAAAACAAGCCTTCTGGCTTGTCTGGGAGATGCGGATGAGTGTTTAATAATGCTACTATATATTATATAATTATCTTTGCCCAATCTACAAGACAAACACCCCAATGCCTTATCATACTGAAAGAACAACTCATTGTTCATCAGCCTGCCATATGCACTTTCCATGGGAACTGACTTTGTTAGCATTGCCATAAAGAATCTGCTCATTGTGTTGTCTGAGCAGGAAAGTCTCCATAATCACATGACTGATAATGTTGTCAAAATGTTGATATTTTGATGTTTGATAACAGATAAGTCATTTGGTGCATCTTGTCTGCTTTTTTGCTCCATGCTGTGAAGACCCAAACTTTAAATGGGTACTCCAGCCTTCATATTCACTTTACTGTATATAATGACTACATGCCCCCCCCCCCCCCCATATACATTTTCTCCTTTTGCCCACCCCAGCTTGTTGCTGTGCAGGAGATGTGACACTTCTCCATGAATGTGATATACTCTTCTCTGGTTAGCTTCAGCGCCGGCTCTGTGAACGCCGCAGGCAGGGATCGGTTAAGGCCACCATACCCGCTGTTATTGACTTGAGTTGAATAGCTTTCCTGACACTGATCACCTCCTTCAAGCATCTACTGTGTGACCAGAATTGTCAGACCACAGAGCATGGTGGCAGCTAATACCTCCTGGTTACTGTTGTATCCCCCCCCACACACCTGTTTTGTAGCAAGTATATAAAGATACTCTTTCATATTCATTGTTTTTATACCAATGGCTCGGTGGATTTGTCGGTGTTTGACAGTAGCCATATTATTTACATATGGAACACTGGATGGGCTGACTGCTTCCCCACCCCCCCGCTATCACAACCTTTTTTTAAATGCTTTATGCACCCCTCCGAGCTTCCATTAATTTTGTTTGCCTCTTAGGTTCTATTCCAGGTATCAATACACAGGGCCCAAAAACTGGGCCCAGGGAGAGAATCCTCCGGCTTTTTCCTCCTATTGATATTCCTTATGAAACAATATCTTAATTCCCCCCTCTGCTTAAACTGCCTCCCCCCATTCCTTTACACTTGTTGAGGTCATAAATCTTTTTACCTGCCTTTTAGTCTAAATCAATTAAAACCTCCTGGCAAGCCTAAGATACGGTAACTTCGACATGACAGGAAAAAGGATACAATGTTCCACAGGAGTAAGAATGTGTATATAAAGGGAAGTTCCGTCCAGGATTTCCTATCGTAGAACCATTCATGCTGCGGGTAAATCTCTATGCACTTGTAATTTAAGACCTTAAATAAAGCCTTGCTCTTTTTACCCCCCCCCCCCCATATTTTCACAACCCACATCTGGCAATATTTCTTCTAAATGGCGATCTGTACATAAACGCTGAGAAGTTAAAAAGGAATTGTCAATGTGCTCATTAGAAAAGAAATTGCTTGGTGCAGAAACCATACAATATAATGAACAGCATGGCTGTTACACCAGAGATCACCTTCACAAGCGGTCTACAATGCTTTAGATTGTTTCATTGGCAACCAAGAAGGCAGAGGCGCTCAAGACCGAGAGGAGACCTTAAAGGTCAGTCATGCTGCTTTATTACTGTTATTCAGCAATGTGTAAGCCATCTTCCCTTGGTTGATCCCAGTTTAAGAGGAAATGGAGTTATGTTGCTGGCTGACTTATGAGACACCTGCCTACCGCTGCCGGCATGGCCCGGACACTCAGGGCTTTTTTTTCTGGTATGCCTGGCATCCTTACCTGCCACCCACTCATGTGTAGAAGGTGAAGAGGTGCCTGCCTTCTAGAAACACTCTGTGTGTGCCCAGTGGGTACTCCATGTGGAGGGTGTTTAAGAAGAAAAAAAAAAAGTCATTTTGGCTGCTCAACATTTGCTGTTTTTGTTTTTAAAAGTGCCAGGTTAAGAAAGTGAAGCCTAAAAGTGAGTTTGATTTATTTTAAAGCTGAGACGAAGCTATAGTTTGCGACGCCGGGAGTTAACAATGAAGTAACACCCAGCACTAGCAAACAATGTAAAAGCCTTTTGTACGGCTGTGGTTCTGAGACGTCCGCTCCTGCCCGAGGCATTGTCAGTGTGTGCAGCCACCAGAACAAGGAACAATCCTCTGAGCCGGTGACCGGCAGCGTTTGGGAGCTCTGCCGCTTTTAAAATAAAGAATAGCGTCCTACGGTTCTTCTGATTCCTGGGAATCGTGGTACATCTGTGGGTATACACGGTGCTTGTCCAAAAAGTTAATAACATTTTGCAGGAAATGGTAATGCTAGACAGATGCCTATTAGGAGAGATCTGTGGGGAAAAACTGGTTACTAGAGGTTACCTGATGGTGAATTTGTTTAAACCGCTGGTTTATTGGTATCTGATATTTCTCCCGCTGTTTATTTTCCTTTTGATTTCCTAGAGAGGGCAGCGGCTGGCCTACGCAGGCAGTGCCGCAGGTGCCTCGCTCTGCTGAATAAACAGCCGTGGAGAACAATGGATGTTTTCTCCCTGACATGCGGGCCGCGGCGTCATTAACCCCTTGCTGACGGGAAATACTATAGTCTGATGTAGTTGTGAAGACTTGTTTTGTGTGTCCCGGTGTTATCGGACCTTCTGTTTGCTCATGTATGTTATGCTCATGGAGCACTAAGCAGTCGCTTTACAATGCATATTTTGGCAGCATTGAGTGATGAGCGAATTTGGTAAAGGACTCAGTGTATGGACACCTCTGATTAACTCCTTGTGTTTATAACATTTTACAATTGCAAAGACAAGTAGCTAGTTAGATTTGTGTGTGTATATATGTGTGTTATATATATATATATATTAATCATATCTATATGTGCATGTCCTATTCTAATCTTGTATCATTTACGTGCTTAATGCCTCTCAACAACTTTTACTCATTTCCCATAAGTCAGCTTGTAATAGACAAGGTATGTGGTCGATGTGCTGCATTAATTCTACAGAGAGACAAAATACCTGCCCTATCAGATCTCTACTTCTTGCCAGTTATTTCATATTGGTGTTTGCTTAAAGGACAGGCTTGTACGCATTTGTAGTGCTTTCTCATGCTGACTCATATTTTGTCAACTACGCGGGAATATTTCAGAATTAGAAATATTAGTCTATGTCTAAATATAATAGTATATGCCCATATGTATGTATGATCCCAGCTGTTAGGACTGCATGTAATATGGCTATGTAGTTAGGCACTCACACACACGTGCATATCCTCCTCCTCGGTGATCGAGCTGGAGCTGACTGGCACCCGGTATATTGTGTTCTCCCAAACATATCTCATATGGAGGATTCTGGGGTGAGCAAAAGAACAAATGAATATGGGAGGATTTTGCAGAATTTGCAAAGGGGAGACCACGGGATGCGTTAAAGTGCATATGATGGTTGCAGTGCCCATATGAACCAATTTGCATTCAGTAAAATACTGGGAAAGCGGAATAGATTTATCACACGTTTAAAAATTAAAAGACCACTCCTCAAATTTGTATATCTTTAACATTGATTGAAATCTGAACGTTGCTTTTACAACGTCTCACTTTGACGGCACCCTACTAACAATGTGAGATGCTGCTGTACCTATATGTGGTATTTTTTCTTAAGCTCTGCAGCAGAGCCCTCTTTACCAAATGTATCGGTTTGTCTCGGTCTGTCTGTTCTAGTTTTCTCGTACCCTTTGAATGTATGCACTGTAAGAAGCGCTGTGTAAATTGATACTTTCTGTCTGTATACTTTATTCATTTAGTAGGGAACTTCTTTAAATAGTCCTTGTGCATGGCTACTGTTCAGCAGGGGCTGTTTTAGGATAACTGGCAGGCTGGTTATACGAGGCCAGCCGAGACAAAAATAGCTAAACTGTTATTAACCCCTTAGTGACAAAGCCCGTACATGTACGGGGTCAAAATACATTGTTTTCAATGGGCTTAGGGACCGCCCATTGTCCTTAAGGGGTTAAAAGATTATTCACCTGCTGAAGATTCCTGATCCGTATCCCTGAAACCTGTCTGGGTTTCACAATGCTTGCAAACACATTATATAAAGCGTGCACTTTATCAACATTTCTACAGGGTATTTTTTAAATTATATTTTCCTATTTTAATGACTGAAACTTTGATCTTTAGTAATGGTTGACATGCTTTTAATAACCCACTTGTAGAGGATATAAATACTTATTTTGGGGTTAATTCACGGAAATGGGTGATTATCATTTTTATATAGTGCCATAATTCTCTAGCGCTGTACAATGGGAAGACAGGACATGAGGTAGTATATAGCATAACAATTTGACTTAGAGAGACAGGTGAGGAGTATCCGGCCCAAATGAGCTTACAATATAAAGATTGTTTGCAAGGGAATTTCCATTTCACTTCTCTGATTTCACCAAATCACTAGGAAGGGCTCCTCATCCCCGTGTAATGTATAATTAAATCAGTGGGACTTCTTGAGTGACCTCAATGACTTTAATGCAGGACCAGCTCAATCTCGCTCTGAGTTTAGGCCCTCCAAAATGCATGAAGATATTGAGTAGTTGAAACCGTGGCTCTTCTGCTTTTAGAATAAACCTTATTGCATATCATTCCTGCCAATTTCAAGTATGAAATAAAACATTCAAAAGGGCAATCATTTAACAGGACAGTGACTGTTTGGGCTGCTAAGAATCCCATGACATTTGGTTCTTAACTGTATTTTGGAGAGAAAAATCCCAGAAAAATGTAGCAAATGCTGAAAGAAACCATATAGTGTGAAACAAAAAAACAATAGGCTTGATGCTTGTACAAGCTAAACAACTGGGCATTAGCAGTCATCGGTATTCCATACATTGTTAATTAACATCCATGCCAAAGACAAAATGAGAGATGCCTTCAATGAAATGTAGATAAAAGTGAATGTCCAGGTTCCTCTGCCCGGTATCATCCTTCTGGACTTCTTCATGGGTATCTTCCTCTCGTGCTTCGTCAAATACAAGTAATATAACCTCAACTTAACCTTCCCATGCTTGTTATCACCATCTCGTATCATCAGTCTGTACTGTTTCTATATGGTATCTATTGGTTTTCTGATTGACCTGTTTTACAAACCCTACAGATCACCTGCATTATCTATATTTTTGTGCCCATAATTACATCATTAGGTTTAAAGTTGGGTAACTCTTTGCATCTTTTCTAGGTCTGACTGATTGCAGGAAGCATGTCTGATAACGGGGAGCTTGAGGATAAACCACCAGCTCCTCCAGTACGTATGAGCAGCACAATCTTCAGCTCGGGGACTAAAGACCCTCTGTCTAGCAATCACAGTTTGAAACCTCTTCCTCTGATACCCGAAGAACGGAAACCCCGCAATAAAATCATATCCATGTTTTCTGGCACAGAGAAAGGTGAGATGTTTCTCCTGTAGTGTCTTTGGAAAGAAAAATAGTTTTCTAATGTACACTTTGTTATTTAATATAATCCATATATATATATAAAGTTTGGGAATCTTCTGAATATTAAGATATGGTAGCTCTTTGCTAAAGGATGAGCTCTTCCGGCAGAAGCAGTAGGGAGTTTAAACATGCATGAAGCCGTCTTAGATCCAAGACAAGACCAGGGACTGATTAAATGAGCAGACCAGATGAGCCGAATATGCTGTCACGTTAAGCATTTCTTATAAATGACACATTTAATGAGAATACATTTAACCCAACTTAATACAACTCTTGCTGACGTGCCACGTTCCCTTGGTGACTGTCCTTTTAAGAATATCATTGAGAAAGTTAACAAATCTGCTGATTTGACATTCTAATTGTAAATGCCCATTGTAGTCAACCTCAAATTTCTACGTAATTGTTGCACTATTGTTGTGATAATACTTAAAATATTTGTTTTGTCTGGGGCTAGCAGAACACATGGCAGAGTGAGCATGTTTTGTGTTTTTGCTTTACAAACTAAACTCTAAATGTCAGTCCCTTTTGTAGTTTGATGATGAGTTTTGATTGACGATGCGCTTAGTTTACTGATGTTTTTATTTCATTCACAATAGCTTAGTGTGCCACTTAGATACATTGCTATTGTTTCATTTATTTTGACCCATTTGAAACTTGGGAGGCCACTTTATTTCTCAAGAGGCTACAAAGTATCTTTGTAGACTTGAATGTAAAATATTCAAATAAGCTGGAAGAGCTGCAACGGGTTTTACTCTGTATGTTTGCTAAGGCGGGGAGATTTTGGGATTGTTTTGAAGATAATCTGTGGACGCTGTAGATCCGTTCATAAATTTTTATCTTGGTGTACTCTGAATGTTGTACCAAATGCGTTGTGCCCTCGTCTTGGATGTATCCAGAGGCTATCCAGTGTGACAATCACTTCTGCTGACTTGTGTTGTAGTATCATTGTTTTGTCAAAGAAAAAAGTAGTTGACCAGAGTGTATATGTTTGGTGTGGAAGCATTAATATGTTTTTTGTTGCCTCTGGACAGCAAGCAAGAAAAAAGAGAAGGAACGTCCAGAGATTTCCCCGCCGTCAGACTTTGAACATACCATCCATGTGGGCTTCGATGCGGTTACCGGCGAATTTACTGTAAGTGTCATGGATTTTCTGGATTTATGTATTGCTGGATTTATGTAAAATAGTATATTGTGTGTATAATTTGTGTGTTTATATATGTTGGTAAAGGGGGGGGGCAAATAAGCACAGACCAGTTTAGTGGGGGCAGCGATGCACTGACTAGCTGAAGTTGGGGGGGGCTTGGAGGAATTTTCACACCAGGGCCTGTGGTTTCTAGTTATGCCCCTGACTACCAAGAACCATGGCTTTGCCTTCAAGGTCATCTCCTAGCCATGGTTTTTTTGTTTTGTTTTTTAAATGCAGTAGACTGAATATAAGCACCAGGAGTTGTTTGCACAAATCAATTAGCTATAAAATTGATTTAATGGGGGGGGGGGGAGCACAACTCGTAAAATGGAATAGCTTCCCATGAGGCTAATTGATGGTGGTTAATACAGTAAGGCAATGTAAACATACATGGGATAGATATACAGATATTCTGAATCTAGGACAAAACAAATGACCAATTAAGGTCTAAGACTTTACATTAGGGAAATTAAATGGGCCAAATAGTTCTTCTCTGCTGTCAAGTTCTTTGTTTCAGTTTAATTCACTTACTTTTATTAAAGTTCTTATTATGCAGTGTTCTAATTCTTTGTGTTTTTACTAAAATTAATGAGCAATATAGATGTCGACTATGCAGTCTTATATGTATTGTTCCCCATGAGCGTTACAGAGAAACAATACATGAATCTTGAGCTTTTTCTTTTTGTTTTTTCTTTTCTTTAGGGTATGCCTGAACAATGGGCACGTTTGCTGCAGACCTCAAACATCACTAAGCTGGAACAGAAGAAAAATCCTCAGGCTGTACTGGATGTACTCAAATTCTACGATTCAAAGGATACGGCCAAGCAAAAATACCTGAGTTTCTCTGCCCCAGGTAACTCCACAAGGCAAATAGCATTGTTCCCTTAACATCATTTTCCACTTTTTAGTAGTCATCCCTAGACTATTTTGGAGTTGTTAATTTTTGTTAATCATGAAGGTTTGGTGGCCTTTTCTCAGGTTTGCACAGTCTGAGCATGTTAGTTTATTTTCTAGTTGTACATTTTCTTTTTATTTAGGTTTAAGTATTAGGACCACTACCCTCAATATAGTGATGACTATTTAAAAAAAATTTCAATTTTCATACTGAATCTTAATTGGCATTGTACATTCTTAAATAATCCATTTTTCTTTTAAAGATAAAGATGGAATACCTGCTGGCGTGTCACCTGCTGTGAGTATATTAATTATATTGGAATGTTTTTTTTTTTTTTCTTTTCTTATTTTACTATTATTAATAATACTGTTACTATTATGCAGCCAAATGCAAAAGGCTCTGAAACAACAGCAGCAGCAACAGATGATGATGACGACGAGGCTCCACCCCCTATTATTGCGCCACGACCTGAACACACAAAATCGGTGGGCTACTTTCTGGTTTTGACCCTTTTTATCTGTCATGTATTACTATACAGTACATGCAGGTTTTTTGCGTGTGTAAGAGTATCATTCTTACTTAGCCTAAGATGGCTAAGATAGCATGCTGCCTGTTGATCAATCCTTATGATCCTTCCCCATAACACAATTAACTAATATAGGAGACCCCAATTTGCACCCTGATCCACCTGCATTTGGGGGTTACAACTGGGGGATTAGTGGGGGTGAGGGGTTTTTCCTTGCATTGTTGCCAGCTGAGCCTTGTTCTCCAGAAGGAGCTTCTGAATTCTGGCATTTACATTTAGACATGCAACATTTTTGCAGAATAGGTGGTCACCAATTGGCTTGGCAGCTTATGGACATCTCTGCTACATTTACATAATTTAATGATTGCTATTGGAAGTCCTCAAAGTACCGTATTTGCTCGATTATGAGACAAGTTTTTTCCCCCAGATACCCCTCGTCTTATAATCAGGGTTGTCTTATAATCAGTCTCATAGTCAGACCTAGTTCTAGGTCTAAGATCCAGATCCCCCGCAGCGATGCAGGGGACCTGGATCCTCCTGCCCCCCCCCGTCCCGCACCCACTTACCGGTACTTCTGAGTCCCCGGTTCTTAGTCCGGGCAGCGTGTAGAGCTCTACGCGATTCGCATAGTCAACTTCCGCTGCAGCCGGGAGGAGGTGCGTTTAGCAGGGGGGCTGTCTGCGTCCATCGAAAAGGAAAAAACAAGGGAAAAAAATTGTTCACATAGTTTACATGAATTAACATTTACTGGTAAAACTTTTTTCCTATAGGGTCGTCTTATATTCAGGCTCTTTCTTTTTTTTCATAAATTAGTATTCAGATTTTGGGGGGTCGTCTTATAATCAAGCAAATATGGTACATTGATGGCATCCTATGTCCACTTTTCAACTTCATACCATATACGTAGGTATTTGCCGCTGTAATGGCATTGGTAAATCTTTAGTCTGTGGCTTGTCAGATTATTAAAATAAAAATGAATGCAGTTGTGGATGGATGTCACTTTTTAGCTTGCATTTTCATCAGTCTTCTAAGATACTATGTGTTTGTTTCAAAGATGTATACCCGTTCTGTGATTGACCCGATACCTCCTCCTGCTGGGGATACGGACAGCGCAGCAAAGAGTGCAGACAGACAGAAGAAGAAAACAAAGATGAGTGATGAAGAGATCATGGAGAGACTCCGTAAGTTCTAACAACACTTAAAAATGTTTAACGCCTAGCTAGCTAACTAATCTGCACCGTTCCCAATACATGCATAACCCCTGGTGTCTCGTTTTCTAAAAGGTTTATATTACCTCTTTCTCTTATATAGTAATTCTCTTCTGCCAGCTTTAGGTTGATACCTTGGAGCAGGAAAAAAGTAATGGGATATTTTCTTTTCTTTTTTTTTTTTTTTTTTTTTTTTTTTTTTTAGGAACCATTGTGAGTATAGGTGACCCAAAGAAGAAATACACAAGATATGAAAAGATTGGACAGGGGTAAGTGTCACACAAAAAATGTGTACTGCCTGTGTTTCATGTTCGTAATACAAGAAGCAGTGACATCTGTCCGTCATTGCGTAAAAGCATTCATATCAAGCACATTGACCTATACTGAATTTCCCTGTGAAGATTTTTTTCCCACCACAGGGTTGTTCTCAGTCAAATTCTTCCTTAGGTTTGGGGGGTCCCAACCATCTGTTGTGTTGTGCTAAATACATATGTTTTATACTACAATAATTGATTGTCTTTGAATTGTATTTTTTTTGCAGTGCTTCTGGTACTGTATTCACCGCAATTGATGTAGCAACTGGTCAAGAGGTAAGGCTGTTAGTCTGTCGCACATACAGGACTGCTTACATAGCAACATACAACTCAATTTCATTCGGCCCATTTACTATGGCCATGCTTTTGTGTTATTCTGTCCTTGGCATTGTCTGATTTAGTCTAGCCTTATGCCTTAAATTACACCCCTCCAAACCTGTGACTTGGATTGTCTGCTCTATTAGATATTGTATTGTTACGTTTTACACATATATTCCTTGTGTAAAGATAAGTGTAGTGAGAGTTTCTGCTTTTCTTATCTCTAGGTGGCCATTAAGCAAATAAATCTCCAGAAGCAGCCCAAGAAAGAGCTTATCATCAACGAGATCCTAGTGATGAAGGAACTGAAGAACCCCAATATTGTTAACTTCTTAGACAGGTACAAAGACAAAACTGTGGTTTTCCTTTAGTATATGGGTTTCTGTAACATTTCTGCTCCCGATGTAATGGCATCCCACGGCTGGTTAACTTACTGGCAGGGCTGTATCATCATCACTTTAACGTAATTCAAAAACCTGAATCAACAGATTTCTTGCTTTTTGTCTCTGTAACTTCCGTTACAATAGAAGTTATTGGTTTTGATGTTTTTTCTTAATTTTTGTCCCTGCAGTTTCTTAGTGGGTGATGAGCTGTTTGTTGTCATGGAATATCTCGCAGGTGGTTCCCTCACAGATGTGGTAACCGAAACTTGTATGGATGAAGCGCAAATAGCAGCCGTGTGTAGAGAGGTGAGTTTTGCCCCGTACTAAATCAACATGAGACAAGCAGTTTAAACCTAGATTTATGAAATTGTTTTCTATGTATTTTTGGGGGGTTCTCTGTAAAAGTTACTATGTCTGATGTTTGTTTTTTTTATTTTTTATTTTTTTATATACACACATGGTCAGTGCTTACAAGCCCTGGAGTTCCTTCATGCTAACCAAGTCATCCACAGAGATATCAAGAGTGACAACGTCCTTTTGGGAATGGATGGTTCTGTCAAACTTAGTGAGTGTTTATGTTCTTTTTAAATGACTTTTTAATTAAAAGAAAAAATGGTGGGAAAATATAACTTCACTAAGTGCTTTGAAGGAAAAAGGAATCTCTACCACGTAAGTCTATGTGGCTTTTAAGTGTGTAACTAGCATGTGCTTAACCACAGGTATACTTCTATATGATATGCAATGCTGACGTATGTCTTCCTGTTTTGGACACTTACAAAGTTGTGCGTATTATACACAGGAACATAAGATGTCATTAGGTTCTCTATTTCAGTTTAGTTGTAAATTAATAATCGGCATATATCTGGCAATTTCTGCAATATTTTAATATATTTCATAAAATTGCACCTATATTATGCATGTGGCATAAAATATTAACACGTTGTAGACACTGATTGTAGGAAATAAGCTGATACAGGTCTTTTTCCAACAGAAACCTTGTTAATAGTCTGTAAATAATAATGCTCTTGGTATTTTTCCTACAGCTGACTTTGGCTTCTGTGCTCAGATCACCCCAGAGCAGAGCAAGCGCAGTACGATGGTAGGGACACCATACTGGATGGCTCCAGAGGTAGTAACCAGGAAAGCATATGGTCCTAAAGTAGATATATGGTCTCTTGGTATCATGGCCATCGAGATGGTGGAAGGAGAGCCACCTTACCTCAATGAAAACCCGCTTAGGGTAAGTAACACCTGGCAGCTACCCATTAAAGAGTCATGCAGTTTGTATTCCTGTGGAACTAGTCAACAATATTCGAAAATAGTATGCCAGATGCAATGATAACCAAGTAATGGAAGAAGACCTGCCCCCCCCCTTCTCAAGCTTACAACTCTGTGCTGTATGTTTCTTTTCCTTTAGGCGTTGTATTTGATTGCTACTAACGGCACCCCAGAACTCCAGAATCCAGAAAAGCTGTCACCAATATTTCGGGATTTCCTGAACCGCTCTCTGGAAATGGATGTAGAAAAGAGAGGATCCGCTAGAGAACTTCTTCAGGTGGGTAGAAATGTGTGTTCCTCAATTTCCGAAGACATGGCCCTTTATTATTAATGGTAGTTATGAAATCAGCTATGTAGAATTTAATAAACTGTAGATTATATTTATGAGATTCCTGTGTTGAAAGGAAAACTGCTGTCCATGTGATGTGATATTAGAAATTGGGAATTGCTTGCTTTTACGCTATTTTCTCCCTCTTCAGCGCATTGGACTTTTACCAGTTTCTCAAGCCGGTATTCATACTGAGCACATATATTGTTACGAGCGTTTATGGGGTGTTAATCTATATAATAGTAATTCAACTCTAGATGCTTTTTAACAGTAAAGTTGGATTACAGTCTACGTGGTTTTGGTTCCCTTACACCATTTTTATTTGACAAATGCATTTCTTTTGCTTACAGCACCCGTTCTTAAAACTCGCAAAACCACTCTCCAGCCTGACGCCTCTAATCCTGGCAGCAAAAGAAGCAATGAAAGGCAACCGCTAATAGCCTGCCTACCAGTCCTCTCACCCATTGCCTTCCTGCCACTCGCTCTACTTCCCTTTTAACCACCTCCATATTCTAAAGTGCCACTCCTACCCGGGTCATGGGCAACTGAGACAAGGGTAGGAAAAACCACATCCTGTGAAGAAACAGATGAAAATGTTGCGTTCTCTCATCGCTGTGAGGATAAAATTCCTAGACATTAAATGAAAATGGAAGCTGCACCCCCAAGCTGTGCATTTTCCCTCCTGGAGGAAGAAAAAATTGTGGCCTTTTCAATATCCCTAAGATTTTAGGGACATGGCTGCCTTATGGAAATTACTTTGTCTTCTCTTTACCCTTTAAGGGCATCGCTCTTGTTTTCTGGCCTTCTCTTGATACTTGAATAACTTTCATGCCAGTGGGGAAGCCTTAATGTTATTTCTCTGCTCTGGCTCTTTATATTCTCCTTGTTTTGAGTGTGCCTCAGTCTAATAGATCTTAAATACAGGGAAGAAGTCTTCTTTTTATATATATATATATTTAGGTCACCTTTTGTACTCTTAATGCAAAATCAAGAAGTCTACTTCTGCCTTTCTGATCGACTGGGTTAATTTAAAAGAATGGTTACTCTGCTAAAGTTTCATTGAAAGATATATGTTGACCAAAGTCACATGTCTCCACACAATCTAAATGGTTTCTCTCCCCTCTCTTTTACTTATGTTCTACTTTAAGTTCATTAAATGGAAAAAAAAAATGGTCCATCTTGCTGTGACCATGGAGAGAACAGTGTTTCATGCTCATAGATGATCCCTATATCGTATTCTAAAAAGTGCCCTTAAATATTTTAAAAGGCATTGGTGTAACTATTTTTGTTTTTTGGTCCATGTGCCTTTGTGACATTTGAAGGGAAGTAGTGCCAAATATTCTGGGGTTTTTTTTGGGGGGGGGGTTGCACTCTCCTGGTTTCCTCATCGGACGGGCTGGCATACTTGCCTATTTCCAAAAAACATTAAGTGTTCAGGCAAGAACTTGCATAATGTAAGTGCCTCTCTTTGTATGTATTAATTCTGGAATTCTGTAATACATTTTGATCCATTACCAGTATGACTACCAGCTAAGCCCCAGTTATCTGCTTAGTTGAAGGGCTAAGGTTAACACAATTAGTAAATGAATCTGCAGTGATATATTTTGATTTATTGCTACAGTTTCGTAGTTATGTAAAACCATCAAACTTCTGCCAACAAAGAGCCCCCCCCTGTGCTGTGACTTTCGGCAGCCCTGCACACTTGGTTAGTTACGCTATTAGCGGTTGCTGCCTTTTTATATTGGACAAAAGGGAATAAAAGTGTCATGTTTTATACCAGTTCCTTTTTATATATCACCTGTCTTCCGTATGTCCCTGGTGGTTGGTTATCGAACATTTTCCTTTCCCTTCTACATAGCTAACTGTGCCTGAGTCCTCTTCAGATACATCTAGCCAATCCAGTAGCTATTGTGTACCAATTTCACAGAAAAAAATGAAACCTATCACAAAATTGTTACTTGATTTAGCTGGTTGATATCGGTGCCCTCCCTTAGTGACTTTCTTCTCCTTTTTGAGAAAAGCCAGTAGTGTAAGTATGATCTAGATCTGGCACCGCAGAAACGATGTACGGATTGCTTAATTGGTTACACGCATTTGCTGCAAATTCTTAATTTTTATCAATTACCGTGTCTATACAGAGGCTAAAACACAACAGATTATGCAATGCTTGTCTTTATTTCCTACTTGCTATCACTTGCTGTCCCCCAACCAATGTTTTATTTGCTTTGCTGTGATGTGGGTATTACTAGCGTCATTAGTTCGGTCTTTGCGTCCGTATGTTATATCCAATTTGGATCGTGACTTTCTGTGACTAGCAGATGGTGTTATTTTTATACCTGTTTAGGAAGCCTGGATAAAGTTGTCGACATTTTTACACCATTATAGCCTCTGTTCAACAGTATTGTGAGTCTTTACCTGTCAGCGTTTAGTACTACGGATATGTTAAAGAACGGATATCTGGTGATTTCCGGCATATCGAGTGGAACAAGATTCTGCATTGAGAACATTAAGAAATTGGTGCAGTTACGCGTGTGTATTAGTGGCCTGTGGTATAATGACCCTGATGGAAAAGGGTTAATCTACCTTACAAAATGATTTCCTTTAAGCAATGTTGCTGTATAAAGCCCCGTTATTTAGCCTGCAGGGATGTGCTTGTATTAGGACAGCACTAGCCAGTTACCAGCTGTGGCCAATACTACTGTATGAGTGAGTGGTTAGAAAGGCCATTTAGGTAAAGCCCTTTTCCTTTCCCCCTTCAGATGTGTGTGTAAATAGTTACAGGACTGTTGTGTATTCAGCCAGTTGTTCTGAGCAGAAAGCATTAGCGTAAAATAGTGACTTTCCTTGTGTGACGGCATGAAATGTGCTTTTAGAGTGGAAGTGGAGCGGCAGGATTTTTCATTTCAAACTATATAATATATAGTTTAGGAATAGAAGTAGCGCAATCCCATCAAAACTATTAAATGTCACTGCTTTGATTACGACACATAGTTGCTGGAATTCCGTTTGTAGGCTGTGTGCGGTTAAGCGCTCTGCCTGGATTTGTTGTAATCAGCCCAGATCTAACGGTTTCTATGAATCCTTTCTTTACTTTATTTCTCCTTTTTGTCAGGTCAACTTCTCTGCCTCAATGTAGCTTCTTGCATGCAGATGTTTCATATTTCTTCATGGATCTATTTTCTGCAGTTCTTCCTTTGCCCACCTGTTAATTTAATCCCATCTTTTTTTTTTTATTTAATTTTTATGGCAATAACTACTGAATCATTTTGTGTGCGTCGTCTTGGCTTGGAATAAACTTTTTGTTTTATTTTAATAGCATTTTTGTGTTTCCTTTTATTGCGTACTAATGTGTGTTTTTGGAATTCAAGAACAAGCAGGTATTTGTTTCTTAAGCGCTTTGATTTGATTTTTTTTTATTTTTTTTTTTTAGAAAGCTCTATAGTATCCACAGAAATAAGAGAAACGTTAAGATTTATGTTCATAAAGCAGCCTGGTTAAACTTGAAATGAATATAGCTGTACCGGCAAGAAAGAAGATGGAGCCTTTAGTTGAAGTGTTTCTCTCTGTTTTTTCTCATGAAAAGATAGGAACTGCGCCATCACAGAAAAAGTTGTAAAGTCACGCAAGCTTTCAGAACCTCTAAGGTCTCTTGTACATTAAGAATCAAGAGATCTGTGATGTCCCAAAAGCCTATGTGAGCTAACTTTTTCAATGTTGGCCCAATAAAAAAAAAAAGGTGTCTTGCTTTGCAGCTCGCCGAGGCGAAGCCACATGCAGTGCTGTAATTATCCTGACAAGGACAATAGGTGATATAGCGAGTCCCTGAAGCATTAGACAAAACTAATGTCACGGGAAAGAACACACTTTATTGGTGAAACTTACAGGTTAGGTGAGAGACTATAAATCATGTCCACATCTTCCCGCCCAGACAGTCCCACGCCACGCTTAGGCCACCAAGCCCCGCAATGTCCGTATAACTTTAGCTGTCGTTCTTGGGGTGATCCAGAAAGAGCAGCAGCGATCCTGGGGTGCCGGTGGATATCTCAGGGTCCTGAAGGTATCCTGCCCAAAAAGCTACGCAATCGGCCAAAGGAACCCCGAGCGACAACAGTTCAAAGTTTCCCCGGGGATGGACCACGAGGTAGCTGGCGTGCATACCATAACCGCGCTGGCCTATGTCTGTTCTCCTGGCAGTCCCAGCGACCGGGAATCTGCTGGAGGCTGCCTCTCCGAAACCCCCTCTTGTCTGTACCCCACCACCTGGGGTTATCTCCATAAAAGAGCGCTGTGGTTGGGTTGATGGTGTCCGGGCTATAAGGGGTTAAAGTCCGTGGGCAGATGAGGGAGAACAAAGCACAGACAAGAAATACCGCATATTTGGGGAAAATACAGCAATCGCAACCAATAACTACAAGCAAGACTTGCACCTATTAGCCCTGGGCCATCGCAGCGACAAAAATTTGCCCCTAAGCTGCACCTCAAAAGAAAAAAAAAAAACCTCTTCTAGACCTCAGCATGATCTGTAAGCCTAGTTTACTACGTTAGCTGAACCTGCAGGGGAGAGCGAGTTTTGAGACCAACAGGCTTAATTATGCTTTATGAAGGGCAAGCCTTTATGAAGTGGAAGTGTTTCCTCAAGAACAACTAGTCTAGCCCTGCATAGTTAATAATGATTTCATTGGTCTATTCACTGGTTGAGCTATGTCTATTACTTAATAATGCTGTCACTAACAATTGGTCATCTTTACAAATGAATATGAGCAGAGAATACCGCAATAAACACAACATAAAATATCACGGAATATCAAAGGTGAAGTACATGTGATGAGCACCTCTGAATGGGGAATGCTCCCTGAGGTTGGGGTTTGGATGTTTGATTGAATATGGTACATAATTTGCCTGATGTCAATATTTCTGATTATCCTAAAGATTCCTATCATGTGACGTATGAATGTCTGTTTACCACCAAAGAAAGTATGTCTGCAGGCTGATGGGGACATACCAAGACATTTTGGACAATGCTATGCTTCCAACTTTGTGGGAAATGTTTGGGGAAGGCCCTTTTCTATTCCAGCATCACTGTGTCCCAGTGCACAGAGCAAGGTCCATAAAGACATGGTTGGATGAGTTTGGTGTGGAAGAACTTGACCGGCCACACACAGCCCTGACTTCAACCCCATCGAACGCCTTTTGGATGGGCTGAAACAGAGGTTGTGAGCCAGGCCTTTTAATCCAGCATCAGTGCCTGACTTCACAAATGCTCTACTGGATAAATGGGCAAAATTCCCACAGAAACTCTCCAAAATCTGGTGAAAAGCCTTTTCAGAAGAGTGGAAGCTGTTATAGCTGCAAAGGGGGGACCAACTACATATAATGTCTATGTATTTAGAATGCAATATAATCAACATCCCTGTTGGTGTAATGGCCAGGTGTGCCAATACTTTTTGCATATGGTGTATGTCTTTTGCCAAAGCACATGCGTTTCATAGGTTATAAGATGCTTATACTTTATAAATGAATCCATTGAGTCACATGTGTATACTGGTTTCCCCCATCACATTTTCAAAAACTAACCGATCCACTCACTGGTTTACAATTACGTAGACAAATTAGTGTGTGGTGAACACCTGCAGTGTTTCCCACCTGGGTCCTTGAAATGTCTGGTCTCAGATTGGGCCACGTTTTCCTATCCTAGACTCTGGTACGAGTATACACGTCTAGTGTTAATATTCACAACCATTTGCTTCCAGCATGGCTGGCTTAAACATTTTGGTGGCGTTTTTTGTCTCTGTAGTAGTAATTTCACACATTCTTCGATGGACGGCCAAGAAACTACTTCCTTCCAGACTTTACAGGTGTACTGTGAGTGAGCTGGCTAGCTCCTTCCAGTTATGTGCCTGTTGCTTGGAGCTCCGGGTGTTAACAGATATCGGGATGTGGGGTGGTGGTTTTGGTTCTGATGTAGTTACAACTCTCTTATTTCTGCTGTTTCTGGCTCATGGATTTACATTTGATGGGGCATCTGCCAACTCAGGAGTGTCCCTTCAGGATCTCCTTCTGCGGGATGCCCCTGTTACAGATACTGTAGCGAAACTGTTGGCTCAATATACAGGTATGGAAGCTGCCAAGGTGTTGACCAAACATTATTGGGCGTTAGAACTGACAGAATTTCACATGATCCAAAACATGATGGCACAGGAATGCAGTTCTGCTCTTCAAACTTCACTTGCTCAGGGCTTCTTCGTGGAAGGACTGTGTGCTTTCTGTTATCACCTGGTGCTCCTTCGCTTTCAAAGAACAAGCCTGATGTACAGGGTTCCGGTTGTAGCCCTCACAGTAACCTTACTGGTGTATGTAGGTAAGAAGCCATCATCTCATTGGTAAAGGTTTCTCTAAATGTTTAATTTTAACAGATGAAAAATAAAATCTGGGATTATACTAGAATAAAATGTATTTAAATGTGACGTTCAGAGTAATTTATCCTTCATGCCGCTGTTTTACTTTATGCGACAACACCAAAGACATTGCCAAAGAGAGGGAAGAAAAAGTTGCATGCTTTGTAGTCAAGGGTTGGCATGTTGGATGATTGAGTATGGCTAGTAATGCGCATGGGTGATGCAGAAGACACATGTAAGTGTTATCAGACTTTGGAAACAGCAGTGAATCCAGTTTTCTGAAGTAGAGTATAGATCAGTGGTTCTCAACCTTCCTAATGCCGTGACCCTTTAATACAGTTCCTCATGTTGCGGTGACCCCCAACCATAAAATTATGTAATTATATATTGTGAAATATGTGTTTTCCGATGGTCTTAGGTGACCCCTGTGAAAGGGTCGCAACCCACAGGTTGAGAACCGCTGGTATAGAGTATACATTGCTTGCTTTGCCAACCTTCTTATCTTACTCTTTCAGGTGGACCATATACAGGTGCCTTCTTTAACCCCATGCTGGCATTATCCGTAACGTTTCACTGCTCTGGAAATACCCTTCAGGAATATGTTGTGGCCTATTGGGGTGGAGCTTTTCTTGGTAAGTCAAATCAAATCGATTAAAGTAAAAGATCACAGGTACTGGTAGACTGAATAACAAAAGTGGGAAATAAATGATCCAGAGATGACTTAACACCATGAATACTTCTAAAGGAAATCTTCCTGTGGTTCACACAACCATGCAATGTCTGTAACGAAGTGTTCACAACATACAACTGCTCGGCAACCACTAGCTGTGCTTCATAGTTGCTGTGTGTTGGGTTTAATGGCAGTAATTGCATTTGTTGTTTTCCAGTTAAGTTTTGTACTTCTCCTCTAGCTTTCTGCTTTTGTATCTTCTATCCACATGTTGATCAAATGAGTCTTTCTTTACAGAGAAGGTGGTAGATATTGGTAGAGGCTAATACCGTGAGGAATCATCCTTACGACAGACGCAATGTCGGTTAATGTCCATGTGGAGCCAATTTTTTATTTTTTTTTTAATAATTCTATTTAGCAGTGTTTTGGGGCCAGAACCTTTAACTAAAGAACGTTTATATTTTACAGGGATGGTACTAGCCCTCTTCCTTTATCAGGGTAATATCCCTCTGCTCTTCCAGAAGAACTTGCTGTATACTCAGAAAGGTAAATACAGAACACCAAAGGGAAAAGCACTCCAGATGTCTTCAGCCAAGGTTTCAGATGATTCCAAATCACCCTCCAAGAAGAAAAGTAAAGCCATGCAACCAAAATGAAATGTTGTACCAAAGGAAGTAATTGAATAACAGAGCAATCGCTATTCTAGGGGTGATAACACAAACAATTAGCAAAACTATATTACATTTGTGGACTACAATGAGTATGTGTTGCCAGCATTGCCGTCTGTTTTCAGTAGTGCTTGGTTAATTATATTAACTGTATTTTTTGATACAGATGAAGAGACACAATTGTTGTAATATAGGGAAGAGACCTGTGTGAATGGTAGCAAACTGCTAGAATGTATTGTTCGTAATGTGTTTTCTTCTCTAATTAAATGTTAGATTTGTCACATTTGTTCCTTTTATTTGCGTTTTTCTTGTGCTGTAGAAAATGGACAGTAATTAGAGCTGCACATTTTGTGGTCTGACTAGATCAGCCCTGCAAAACTTCAAACTTCATTCCACTTTTCTGATCCAAAATTTAATGGGCAATCTGCACCCTATTGGTGTTTCTAGTATGTCACCGTTTAGCATTATGTGTTTCTTTTTAAGAGAAGTATTTGATTTAGTTGAGATGTTTGTTCCAGATTATATATATATATATATATATAATGTTCTAAGCCCTTTGTGACGGTTTACGCTTTCTAGCTGACCAGAGCCTTTTTTTCTATCTTTATTCAATCTGGATTTTTCTTGTTCATATTTAATGAAACCACATATAATTATGTCCTGCACTGCTAATGCCAAGACAGAAAAATAATTGTAAAGTACAGATTTGTATGCAAAAGAAAGAATGTTGGTTTTGTGACTATAACTGCTTTATAGTAAGTGCTGTCCCACATAGATGGTTACTTTCCCCAACTTTCCTTGATTCTTATATTATGTACTACTCTGGTATACATCTTAAACTAATTTGTTTTTTTTGTGTTTGTTCTGCTTCTAAAAATAACATTGCTTTCTCATTGGAAACATTTCAATGGAGCCTTTTAATCAGAGATGGGTAAGCAGACCAGACGTCACTGAAGGGGCATTACCTTTAAGGTCTTCTCATTTAAATGGACTTCATTCCCTCACACTTATCACTCAAAATACTTCACACCCATCGCTCCTGTGACACATCATAACTCCCTGTCACAGTATATTAGGGACGGTAACATTACGGACAGAGCATTAAGGAGAAAATAGTTGGTTTATATTGCTTCTCTCTACATGATGTAACACTTATCTGAGGATATTTTAAAAGACCCTCTAGGTATGGCACAGCATATTTAAGAGCGCAATCATCCACAAACATGTAAATCACAGAGTCTGCTGTGGGTACTTTGCATTCACTTTGCTACTGACACTTATGTCAAGTTGTGCTTTATGGTCGTACCTAATAAATCTTACTGTTATCTATACATTTGCCAGCAGAATGTATAGGTAAAATTCGTACCTATGAAGTAACAGCTTGTCGCCAATATAGACGGCTACATTTAAATGTAAGTCGTGCACCAATTGAGGAAAGTATCTAGGAACAGAATGACAATTAAAATTGGGCATGGTAAGACGGGCCGCAACATACGCTCTTACGGTTCTGCAGTGTGCTGCCACGTGTATCGAGCTGGCAGCGTCACACTAATCAATGGGGTCTGCCACAGAAGCGACCATAAAGGTACTTTGGAGGCACCATCCAGCAAGCCCATCTGCACCTGGCGGTGTTGAAACCGTATGGATCCTTAAATGAATTAAGTCTAATTTTTAATAACCAAAATGAACAATTTTCTAAATAAAATTATTGGATTTTTTTAAACATTTTTATTGTCCATAAAATAGAAATCCACTGATTTCATGCTGATGTAATCACCGCCTCTAGGTGTCAGTCTAGTCATTTCTTTGCAGACACTCTCTTTGAGACTAAAAATGATTAATTAAACTGGTTACTGTTTCAATATTGACATTTGTTTTATTTTTTAACAGTATAATCACACTATGCAATATTTGTTGATTTAACAGAACGCATGTATTAGTCTTTAGCAATGTTGTGATGGACTGCTATAGGGGTGATATATCTAAGGAATTTTAAAGTCCATTAATTTACAAAATTAAAATAAAAAGACCAAGTAAAGGTGGACACCAAATTTTTCTAATATTTCTTATCAGAAAACATTGTTATATATATATGTATATATATATATAGGGATGTCATTTAGAGGGGCAGCTGGAGGCCGAAACATTGCTTTGGAAAATAAATGTTGAGAGTATAAGAACCATACTCAAGAGAGGAACAAAAAAATGGAGAGTCACTAAATAAAGGCATAAATTAACTATTGTTACATATGTAGGAGAACAGTATATTCCGGCGTATAAGACGACTTTTTAACCCCCAAAAATCTTCTTAAAAGTGGGGGGTCGTCTTATACGCCGGGTACTTACCAAGCCGGAGGTTCCCGCGAAGCCACCAATCTCTTTAATCACTACGCGCCGGCTATTAATGCCGAGCGCAGGGATGCCGTCATGTCCCGGCGCCCGGCATCAATTGCCGGCGCGTAGTGATGAGGGAGCAGGGAAGCCCGAGGTCTGGCACTTCAGACCTCGGCTTCCCTGCTCTCTCATCACTACGCGCCGGCTATTGATGCCGAGCGCAGGGATGCCGTCATGTCCCGGCGCCCGGCATCAATTGCCGGCGCGTAGTGATGAGGGAGCAGGGAAGCCCCAGGTCTGGCACTTCAGACCTCGGCTTTCCTGCTTTCTAATCACTACGCGCCGGCTATTGATGCCGAGCGCAGGGATGACGTCATGTCCCGGCGCTCGGCATCAATAGCCGGCGCGTAGTGATTAGAGAGCAGGGAAGCCGAGGTCTGAATTGCCAGACCTCGGGCTCCCACAACTGGATAGAAGACAGAAGATAAGGTAAGAAATGGGGAGAAAGGGGGGAGAACTGGTGTGTATATATATATATACAC